>JABUQX010122572.1:0-26427 GCA_015478945.1 Trachelipus rathkii | reverse complement strand
TCTAACAATTACGCTCATTTCTTAAATTTTCACCATACAAATTTTTAGAAACTCTTAAAAGTACGATTTTTCCTTAAATTTCAAACAATTTGAAATTAATTATTTGTTGTCTTAAAATTGAGTTTTTTTACGGGATTTTTCAGCATTTGAAAAAAATAAGTGTTTCACTTCATTGAAATGCAATTTCCAAAAAGCAGAAAACCGAATTTATTAATAGCTTTAGGTGTTTTAAATTTGACGTTTTTTAATGAAATTTCAATATTGTTTTTATATACCAAACATTTTCAATCTAGTTGTGAAAACCCCTGTCCTCTTACATAAAAATTCTACCAAGCTATCTAAAAATTACGCTTATATTCTATCACAAACTTTCACATATACAAAATTCTACGACTCTTCAGAAACCAGTTACCGCATTCTTTTCATCAAATTTTCAACATCTTCGAAATTTATCTTCGGCGTAAATCTTCAAAAAACTTGAGCTCTTTTCAACGCGCCTCACTTTTCCAGCATCTTGAAGAAAGTAATGTGTCTTGCGAACATGAAAACATGCCAATCTTCAAAAGCTGGAAGTTAATTATTAATAAATATTTAGATGTCTCTAAGTTGCTGCTATTTACATGAAAATATTTCAAATATGTTGTTTTTATTATACCAATATGATGGAGCTTGATTTTATGACGGAGACAGTTAAGATGGATAAAATTTAAACTATGCCAAATTGTTCGCTCTTTTTCTTAAAGTTTTCCACATTCTACAAAAATTTAAAACTCTTAAAAGTAACGATTTTTCCTAAAATATTCAACCATTGTGAAATTAATTTGGTAAATTCTTAACAAATTGAGTTTAACGGTATTTTCAGCATTTGACAAAAATAATGTGTTTGCATTGAAAAGCAATTTTTTAATGGCTGTGATAGAATTTACTAAATTGTTTTTAGTGTCTTTAAATTGACCGTTTCTGTTAATGGAAATTTTAATATTCTGTTCTTTAATATACACAAACTGTTCATTAGCTTGTGAAAAAACCGTTTTAGATTAAAAAAATTTAATTTCTTAAAATTACGCTCTTTCTTTAAATTTTCAACATTACAAATATTTGAACATCTTGAAAAGTACCGACTTTTTCCTAAAATATTCAAGCAGTCTTGAAATTATCTTAGTAAATCTTTAAAATTGATTTTTAACGGAATTTTCAGCATTTAAAAACAATAAATGTTTTCGTTTTAAAATGCTATTTCAAGAAAAGCAGACAAATCGTGCAATTTAGTCTTAATAGTTTTTAGGTGTTCTGTAAATGACGTGTCTTTTTAATGATGAGAATTCAATATTCTGTTTTATATACCAAAACTATTTCATTAGTCTGTGAGATGAAACCATGTTTTAAAATTAAAAACATTGTTAAACTTCTAAAATTACCGCTTTCTCTTATATTTTCAAACATTACAATTATAGAACTCTTAAAAAGTACATTTTTCCTAAATTTCAACATTTTGAAATTATTTGATAATTTTTAAAATTGAGTTCTTTACGGATTTTCAGCATTTGGAAAAAAATAAATGTGTTTCATGAAATGCAATTTCAAAAGCAGAAAAAGGAATTTATTAACATAGTTTCAGGTGTCTTAAAATTGACGTTTTTTAATGAAATTATTCAATATTTTTTTTACTATCGACCAAATCATTCAATTTTAGTTGTCGAGAAACCGTTTAAAAACAACATTTTTGTAACTTTCTAAAATTAGCGCTTTGCTTAAAATTTTTCACATTACAAATCTATAACTCTTAAAAGTACATATTTTTATTTCCTAAATTTCAAACATTTGAAATATTTCGGTAATTCTGTAAATTGACTCTTTTAACAGTCATTTTTCAGGCATCTTGAAGAAAATACATGTAGTTTCATGAAATGCAAGTTCAAAAAGGCTAAAAAAGTGAATATATTAATCAGTTTTACGGTGTCTTAAATTGACGTTTTTTAACTAAGAAATTTTCAATATTTGTTTTTAATATACCAATATTTCGCTTGTCTAAGAAACCATAGTTTAATATAAATAAATAATATTAAGAACTTACTAAAATTTTTTTTTCTCTAAATTTTCACATTCAACAGAAAATTTCAACCACTCCAAGTACGATTTTTCCTAATTCTCAACATTTGAAATTATTTTAATCTTAAAAATTGAGTTTTAAACGGTATATTCAGCATTTGAAAAAAAATAATGTGTTTATCAGTTCAAATGCCTATTCAACAAAGAGAAAAGTGCAATTATTAAAGTTTAGTGTCTTAAATTGACGTTTTTAATGAAATTTCGAATATTTGTTTTTATATACCAAACTATTTCATTAGTTGTGAAAACCTGTTCTTATAAAAAAAAATTTTAACTTCAAAATTACGCTTTTTTCTTAAATTTTCACATTACAATTTAAGAACCTCTTAAAAGTACGAGTTTTCCCTAAATTTCAACATTTTGAAAAAAAAAAAAATTTAAATTTGGTAATTTTTAAAATTGAGTTTCTTTACAGGAATTTCAGGCATTTTGTTTTTATGTTTGTTGAGTAAATAAGTGGTTGTAGATGTGTTTCATTGAAATGCATTTCAAAAGCAGAAAAGGCGAGATTTATATAATAGCTTTTAGTGTCTTAAATTGGACGTTTCTTTAATGTAAATTTCAATATTTGTTTTTATATACCAAATATTTCATTAGTTGTGAAAACCTGTTTTAATAAAAAATTTTAACTTCTAAAATTACTCTTTTGCTTAAATTTTCACATTACAAATTTAGATAACTCTTAGAAGTACGATTTTTTCCTAAATTGCTAACCATTTGAAATTATTTGGTAATTCTTAAAATTGAGTGTTTAATTTTTAAACAGATATTTCAACATTTTGAGAAAAATAAATTGTTTTCATTGAAATCAATTTTCACAAAAAAGCTGAAAATGAATTGATTAATTAGTTTGGATAGTCTTAAATATGACGTTTTTTAATGCAAATTCAATATTGTTTTTAATATACCAAAGAACTTTAAAAATGACGAGAACAAAACCTGTTTTATAAAAAAATTTAACTTCTAAAATTACGCTTTTTCTTAAATTTTCACATTACAAATTTAGAACTCTTAAAAGTACGATTTTTCCTAAATTTCAACATTTGAAATTATTTGGTAAATCTTAAAATTGAGTTTTTAACGGTATTTTCAGCATTTGAAAAAATAATGTGTTTCATTGAAATGCAATTTCAAAAAGCAGAAAAACGAATTTATTAATTGTTTTACGTTTCTTAAATTGACGTTTTTTAATGAAATTTCAATATCTGTTTTAATAAATGAAATCTTTCATTAGTTGTGAAAACCTGTATTAATAAAAAAAACTTTTATTCTAAACATTACGCTTTTGATAAATTTTCTACTTACGATATTTAGAAAACTCTTAAAAGGTACCATTTTTCCTAAATTTCAAACATTTTGAAATATTTGGTAATTCTTAAAAATTGAGTTTAACCCGTATTTTCAAGCATTTTGAACAAATAAATGGTTGTTGCATAGAAAAAGCAATTTTTCAAAAGCAGAAACATGAGAATTGTTAATTGGTTTTAGGTGTCTTAAATTGACGTTTTTTAATGAAATTTCAATATTTGTTTTTATATACCAAATATTTCATTAGTTGTGAAAACCTATTTTAAAAAAAATTTTAACTTCTAAAAAAATTTACGCTCTTGTCTTAAATTTTCACATTACAATTTAGAACTCTTAAAAGTACGCTTTTTCCTCAAAACTATCAACATTTGAAATTAATTTCTGTAAATCTTAAAATTGAGTTTTTAACCATATTTCAGCTATTGAAAAAATAATGTGTTTCATTGAAATTGCTATTTCAAAACAAGCAGACAACGATGTAATTATCTAATCAGTTTAGGCTGTCCTAAAATGACGTTTATTAATGTAATTTCAATAATTTGTTTTTAATATACAAATGATTTCATTAGTTGTGAAAACCCTGTTTTAATAAAAAAATTTTAACTTCTAAAATTACCCCTTTTCTTAAATTTTTCAATATTTTGTTAGAACTCTTAAAAGTACGATTTTTCCTAAAATTTCAAAACATTGAAATTATCCTCGTAAAAGATTAAATTGAGTTTTTTACGGGATTTTCACATTTGAAAAAAAATGGTTTCATTGAGAAATGCTATTTACCAAAAGCAAAACACAGTAATTTATTAATAGTTCTCTAGGTGTCTTAAATTTGACGTTTTTTAAATGAAATTTCAATAATTGTTTTTTTATACCAAATAATTTCATTGAAGTTTTGAAAAACCATGGTTTTTAATAAAAAAAATTACATTCTAACAACTACGCTTTGCTTAATTTTCACATTTACAAATTGTAGAACTCTTGAAAAGTACGATTTTTCATAAAATTTCAACATTTCTGAATTATTTGGTAAATCTTAAAATTGAGTTTAACGGTATTCTTCAGCATTTGAAAAAAAATAAATGTGTTTGCATCTAGAAAATCAATTCAAAAAAGCAGAAAAGGAGAATTTATTAACTTGTTTTAGTGTCATAAATTGACGTTCTTTTAATGAAATCAATATTTGTTTTTATATAACCAAATAGTTCATATACATTGTTGGAAAACCTGTTTAATAAAAAATTTAACTTCTAAAATTACGCTTTTTCTTAAAATTTCACATTACAAATTTAGAACTCTAAAAAGCATACGATTTTTCCTAATTTCAAAACATTGTTGAAATTGTTAAAAATGTTAAAAATTGAGTTTTTAAGGTTATTTTCAGCATTTGAAACAAATAATGTGTTTCATTTCATCGAAATGCTATTTCAAAAAGCAGAAAAAATGAATTTATAATAGTTTTACGTGTCCTTAAATTGACTTTTTTAATGAAATTTAATATTTGTTTATAATACCAAATCATCCTTTCATTAGTTGTGAAAGACCGTTGTTAAATAAAAAAATTTAACTGCTAAAATTACGCTTTTTCTACATTACAAAAAACCGGAAACGACTTTGAAGCATAATCTGAGTCGATTTGTAACAAATGAAAGTTTAAAACAGAACAAAATTATCAATTTTAATTCATTATTTGTAGAATCGACTTCTTAGAGCTTGACGACGAAACAGTCAGAAACTTAATACCATAAATATTCCCATACTTTCTTTGTAAATTTTCTTCTAGAATATTTCTCGAAATTTAAAGAAATTTAAGAATATTTTTAAACAATTTGAAAAGTTAAGCTTTCAATAATATTAATTCATTATTCTTCTAGAATGAAATTTTATATTATTTATATTTTTTATATTATTATATTATTATTATTATTATTATTATTATTATATTATTATTATTATATTATTATTTTATTTCATTATTTATTTTACTATTTTATAATTATATTATATATATATTATTTATATAATATATATATATTTATATATTATATATAATATTATTAATATATTATATATATTATAGATATATATATATTATTATATTATATATATATCTTTAAATTACCTCAGAAAGAATATTACTTCTTTAAGACCCTTCTTTTAAAATCTTCTCTAGGAAGTTCAAATGCCTTTCTCTTGATGTTAATTAATATATTTATCTAGAATCGACTTATAGCAAGCTTCGAAACAAGTCCTGTTTCTGCTTGATTAATGGTCTTTTCATTTGCTTATTATTTTATTTATTATTATTATTATTATTCATTATTATTGTTTTATTACTATTATTATTATATTATCATTATCATTATCATTATCATTATTATTATTATTATCATTATCATTATTATTATTATTAATATTAATATTAATATTAATATTAATATTAATATTAATATTAATATTAATATTAATATTAATATTAATATTAATATTAATATTAATCTATTAATATTTAATATTTATATTTAAATTTATTATTTTATTATTAAAATTATTATTAATATTAATATTATTATTATTATTAATATTATTATTATTATTATTATTATTATTATTATTATTATTATTATTATTATTATTATTATTATTATTATTATTATTAAAAATAGCTTTTTTGAATTAACTTGTGTGTATTTTTATGTGTGATATAAATCTTCTATATTAGATTACTTACATAAAATATTTTTTTATATTTTAAATTTTTAAATAAATAAATATTTTTATTTTGTTTGTGGTAAATAAAAAAAATTTTCATTATTTTTTAAATTAAATATTAACTTCATTATTTCAGTGTCAGAGAATGTAATAAAATTTAAAAATTGGAAAAAGTATAATTAAAAATAGAAAATACGTTTTTTCAATAAACTTTAAAAAATAATAATAATAAAAGTAAATTAAGGAATTAGATGTTAAATAGTAAAAAAAAAAAAAATTAAAAACTTTTATTTATTTTTGGGGACATTAAATATTTTTCTACAAGTGATATTTCCTTTTCACTGAAATAATGATTTTAAGCCATGAAATAAAAAAATAAAAAAAAACTCTTTAGTGATTTTTACTCAAGAAATCATTAGTATTAATATAATTTTTCTAATGATATGCTTAACAGATATCCGAGAACTACCTAAAGAGTTTAATATTTTATTTTATTATTTTTTTTATTTTTTTTGCACAATTTTGTTATAAATAACTTATTATTTATGTTAAGGAAGTTTAGCGTTAATAATATGAATGGTTATTAATTAGTAACGAAACACCAGTGTTAAAATTTAATGCTGCCGACCACGAAGAACGACGAAGAGATTCATCAATATCACAAGCTTCAACCACTATTTTGTCCACGGATGAATCCTGTCAAAATGACTGGTAGGCTACATAGCCTTTTGACCAATTACAGTAAAAAAATAGAAATCACAAGTTGCAATAGACCCATTCCAACGTTGAGCTTTTACTAGTTTTTATTGAAATATTTTTAAATGTTTTTTGAACACATAAACCGGAATACTACTATACTCTTTCTTATTATTCAGTAATTTTTTTCAAATATCATTTTTATATTGGTGTATATTATTCTACTTTCTCTTTATATAAAAGACACCGTATGTAACCGGTTATAGATATGTTGTTGCTCTTTTTTTAAAAGTATGCTAAGCTTCTTTTTGGACTATATAGTGACTACAAGTGGTCGAAATACATAGCTTTCTAGACAGCTTATTTTACAACGATCTCCCTTATTACTTGATGTTGTGAATTGACATTTTTTTCAATAGTGACATTAACATTGAAATTTTCACAAAATAAATAAGTGGTAGTTATTGTTATGATCACATTAAGTCTTTTATAACAATGCCAGAGTCAGTAGGAGGAAATATTTAATTTAAGTGGTATCACAAGCTTTGTGAAAACTGGAAAAGACCCTTTGGAACAAGACAATAAAACGATATTTGTTGATTCTCATTTTTGTTTATTAAAAAAGTATTGAAATAATAATAATCGAAAGTTTTCTACTAAAATTTTCAAGTATTTGGTGGAATAAGTTACGATTTCTCGAACGCTCTTTTCGTTATTCTAACAGACTTTTCATCTCCGTCTTTTAAATTTTCTGTAACGCATTAATAGGTTTTTTTTGTTCTTTTGTTTTTTGTTTTAGTTTTTTAACACTTTTCACAGGCTTCCTTATAACAGTACAATGGGTTCTGCAGCATGTTTATTTTTATGTTTGAAACAAAAAATTTTTATATGCAGATTATTTGATTTATTAAATTCGGTTTATTATCATTTAGATAAAATTAGTTGCTTCAAATCTCAATTTTTGTAATCTTTACCCCTATACAAAATCTTTGCATTTTTGTCTTTCTTAAATACATAAAAAATGAGTCCCTAACACCCCACCTTAGCTTGGTTTTTATAAATTTATCTATTGCTACATTCCTAGTTTGCTTTGCGGGCTGTTCAAATTCTTTTTCCGAACTTTTTCTTAGGTTGTATTACCTCGTATATTATTATTATCTTTACCAGTTATGGTTATTTTTAATTTTTTTTTTTCGATAGTATCATAATATTCTAATAATTAATAATAATATTATAATAATTTAATAATAATAAAATGTAATAATAATAATAATAAAATATAATAATAATACATTTTAATAATAATAATAATAAAGAAATGATTAATGATAATGATGATAATGATAATGATTATGATAATGATAATGATTAATGATAATGATAATGATAATAATAATAATAATAATTAGTAATTAATAATAATAATATAATAATAATAATAATAATTAATAATAATAATAATAATAATAATAATAATAATAATAATTAAAATAATAATTAATAATAAATAATAATAATATAATAAGCATAATATTAAAAATTTATATTTATTATTATTTATTTATTATTATTATTATTATTTATTATTATTATTATTATATTATTATTATTATCTCTGATTTCATCTGTTTTTTCCTGCTGTATTTAATCTCCCTTTCTTCAAGTCCTCCGTCTGCGGTAACCTCAGAAATTTTGGGACCGTGTGGATTTTCCTTTAATTATTATTGTATTATTTTATTATTATTATTATTATTATTATTATTATTATTATTATTATTATTATTATTATTATTATTATTATTATTATTATTATTATTATTATTATTATTATTATTATTTATTATTATATATTATTATATTATTATACTTATTATTATTTTAATTATTATTATATATTATATTATATTTTATTATTTATTTATTATTATTATTATTATTATTTATTATTTTATTATTTAAGTTATTTATTATATTATTATTATTATTATTATTATTAATTATGATTATCCTGATAGCTGGATGTTTGATGTTTTTTATGTCTCCTCCTTTTTGTTGGAATACTTTCTATTTGCTTGGACGGCACTTCTTTTATTGACCATGTAAGTGTAATTAATTCCAAAATTTATGTATATATATAATATATATATATATATTTTATATATATATATTTTATTATATACTATATATATATATAATATATATATATATATATATATATATATATATATAGATGTGTTGTGTCTGTGTGCTGTTGCGTATTGAGAGTGTGTGCGTGTGTGCGTCGGGCGTATATGTATGTGTGAATATGCGTGTGTGTATAGGGTCTGTTGTGTCCATTCGTCATGTGTTTGAAAATGAAAACAGAACCATTTGATTATTTTTAATATCTTATATTAAAGAAAACCAGCTTATAATAAGTAAAAAACTTTTTATAGGAAACAAATTTATTACTTGTTAAAGATATTATGTGAGTTAGTAATTATTATTTTAAATTTATATTTATATTGTATTAATTAATATAAGAGATAAAAGAAAAAGAAAAGAAAAAGTACATTCGTTAAGGTTATTAAAATGAAGGGGTTAATTGCATAATTTTCTATGTATATTTTTGTTGATCCATGTAGCCATTGTGAGAGACTATAAATGTTAAGAATAAAAAAATTTTTTTTTCAGTTTATTTCGTTTAAAATTGTAACCGTGAAGTCGTTTTAGCAAAATACTCCCTAAATTAAATATGAAATTAATTTGGTTGGGAATATTTGAGATTAAACATAAGCATTTGAAATAAGTAGGAAGATAGGGCCCACATACGCAAGTGCATTGCCAAATAGTTTGCTCATTTTATTTTATTTTATTTGCATATTATTTCATTCAATATATTCATATTATTACTATAGTTTTTTCTTTATTCAAACCGTTTTGTTTCTTCATTTTTGTTCATTTTTGTGCAAAGTGGTTTTATTTTTTAGTTTTTTTTTTTTTTATAATTTCTTTTGTACTTGTTTTTGAATTAATTGAAAACATTAAATTAATAATATTACGGTGGTGGGAACAATGATATTACAATCTAAAATTGGTGGATAAATAATTTCCTATATATTTATATTTATCGTTATGCCAAGATTATATATCTTCCTTTCTCTTCTCCTTTCCTTCTCTTTCTCTGTTGTATTTACTATTATTAGAAAAGGAGCAAAATAATATTTTGATTTTAGGCTATTAGGCTTTATAGAACTGGAAACAAAAATATATTTAAGTGGTAAAACGGTGAAAATGATGGTGGATGTGAAATATGTGTTGTTGTTGCTTTTGAGTTATGTTAGTAGGATAATTACTAAAGGAATGATATATATAGATATATAGTATAGGTAGCTATAGTATGTATGAAAGGTAAGTAGCTTATGTCAATATATTTTATAGTTTGGATGATATATGGCAAATAGTTTCATGAATGTCAGAAGAATATCGCACAGCAGCTCGAGTGGTTGACTTTTTGTTAGTGAGTATAGTTTACTGTCAAGTCTCCGCTGTTTAAATTGAGTCAAGTTTGAAAAGGTCAAGGTATGTGTGGTTGTGGACGGTATGGTTCCAATCTGGAGGGGAAATGTGTGGAGATGATGCCATTGGCGCGAGGAATAGATAACCCATCGCAATATATGCAATTTCTAATAGGGAGAGACGCTAAGAGGGAAGAAACTCTTTAGGTTTGTGATGCATAGTACTCCAAAAATTGTAGAAGTGACTCACAAATGATGCTTGCTTCTACAGGTGATATGATAATAATTTGATCTTTTTGTTATATTTAGGGTGTAAATTTGAATTTAAAAAAAAGAAGATCGGTGTCATGAATATGAGTCTGAGGCGTATAACAGAGTAGATTGCTAGTTGGTAGGCTATAAAGATTAGTGTTAAGAATGTGTTTCTTTTCTCTAATTTTCAGATTTGCGGGGTTGTTGGACCCAGTTTAGGTTGATCTAGATTATTATATAGATCGTTCGGTATACCCACAGAGCTCGCGCTATGTTGGGGTGGCGGATAAGTAAAAAAACTAGATGAGTTATAAGATAGTTGGTTTTATTCGTGTTATGGTTGATTGATTTTCTGTATGGATTGAAAAATGCTTGAGAGGAAAAAAATAAACTGAAAAAGATATTTAGCAAAAAATACTGAGGACCAAAATATTTTAGATTTCCGCTTTCGACGACTCTGGCGTATATGGTGTTTTTATTATATTTTTTTTTCTTTTTTTTTATCTACATTAGAGTATTTAATCACAATAAGTATACTTTATGAGTCTCTCTCTGATGTAGGTAGAGATTGGTTTCAGGAGATAGTGCAAACATAGTCGTAATTAATTTGATTTATGATGACTTTTAAGGAGAATAGAGTAATAGATTTAAGATGTCCTGAAGTATGTGTTTAGATGTTATTGATTGTTTCCATTAAATGCAAGTGATAGAGTTGAAAAATATGGGAATTTGTGTGAAATATCAATAAACGTGGTTGAAAATATATCATATATTTAATATATGTTTTAAGCTATTTGCGAATCATCAAAAATGTGCTCAAAAAACACTTTTAATTATAACCTTTTATAACTGTTTAAAGTATTATGACAATATAAATCATGTCTTGTTTCAAATTAGCATTAATAAAACTTTTCGGCCAGACTTTGTAAATCTCTTAAAAAAATGATGTAATTCTATAAAATCCAACAAGTCTGTAGAAAATATTAAGCTAATTGTCTTCGAGATGAAGAGAGGAGTGAAGTCGGTTGATACTGGTTGGATAAATGATTTACATGGGTGCTTCAAAAATTCAGAATTCTGTTGTGCGAGAGGTTTACGACAATTAAGAGTTATTAAGTAGACCTACGAAGGTATATAAGTAGTGGCCGAGAGAAACGTGTTATATAAAGTCGAAGGACCTAAGATATACTAAGGAGGGGCGCTCGCAAGTAAATTAGTTGGATATAGTGAAACAAGTGAAACTGAACAGAACTGGGAGGCAAATGAAGTAAATAGTGCGCGTCCCAGCTCCCTTTCGTCTTTAATTTTGAGTCAGTAATGGTCAAACACCTTGGGCACTTTTAAGTTATATAAGTTGGCGCATAGATAAGCCAGTGAAAGGTTGACTTAGGACCAGAAGGAAAAATCTAACTTCTTGCCACTGAGGTCTGAGGTTGTGGTATTATTATAGGTCACCGCTATGCAGATGCGACTTTCCTGGCAGAACGCAAACCAATAGATAGAATTGAACCTAAGCTCAGGTATAAAAGTTAAAAACAGCGCAAAATCTAAAACTAGGTTTTGAAAATATAATATGTCTTTCTGACAAGCCATTAGATGGACTCGAGAAAGATTTACAAAATAAATTAAAGATGTTGTTTGGTAATTAGAATTTACATAAATAATGATGAGAGAAAAAACGAAAATTTCTTAGAAAGGTAAGCAGTACGAGGAAGAGAAAAGAGAGGAAATGGTGAGACTCGACACAGTTTTCTTTTTGCCCGCGCAATGCCCCGCTTCTGAAATAGAATCCTTGAATACACATACAGGCATGACCATGATTGGTGAACATACATAACATGATATATGGGGTATGTTCATTATTAACCGGCAAATGGGAATTATAGCGAAGAGATGCGTCTTCGTAGAGGCAACGCGCATGCTCAGACGAGAAAATGAGTTAACAGAAATGAGAAAAAATAATTGTAAGAGACTTCTGCTTAGACATATTGTGAAGAAGAATAAAAGGAGGGATGGTTTGTCTATTCTCTCTCGACACAACTGGCCAAATAAAGATTGGAGTTAGAGAGGGAGAATGAAACAGGAAAAGCGATGACACTCTGTACGAGGATGATCTCTCTGGTTTAATTAAATCTTAACGATAGTAGAATTGGAAGAAAGAGGTATGAGAAGTAATCAATTCTAAATAGCTACTCTCTCAACTCGACAGCTTTAGCGATGTAGTTCTAGGATTGCGAATAGATTGTTTGTTAACTTTTATCTTCACAACACTAATATATATCTTAAATTTCGTATGTTGTAAAAACTCATAAGTTTTTAATATGACGAAAAGATTCATTACAACGTGACCAGGCGGCACCTAAAGTCGCCACGAATTCATACATACACTCCATATGACTTTACTGATTAGGGGGTGGCTCAATGTATTACAAGCAAGCATATAACCAATATGTGATAAATAGTTTAAAAAGTCCACCACTCTAGAATCACGTAGATCAAGGACTGCAAATGAAGGAAGTTATATGGTGCTAATGATATGTGGTAGATGTAAAGAAAAAATAAGTTTTTAAAAAACATAGGAAAATAGCTGGGATATTTCTAGCTGTTGAGATATCATTGAGGAGCGAAGGTTATAAAATTTGTGTCACTAAAAATGGCACAAGAATAAAAGAGATGTAAGTTACTCTAACATTTGTAGCAATAAAGTGCAACCTGGCAAAAGCCCGATAAAATGAGTTTGGACAATCAAACTTAATAAAACTATAGAGGAAAAATATACAGGAGTAAAATGATATGATAATTAAATGTTGTTGCTCTATAAGAGGCTCTTATTGTTAGAGTACAATTGTTAACTTTAAAGATGTATATTTTAAAAATAATTTGACATACATTGGTGAATAAGCCGGGGTATTCAGATGCAACTCGCAAGCTCTCATAATAGACCAGCATAAGGAGAGTTCGTTACATATATAAAGCTGCCTTCAACAGATGCAATATATAAATATTGCACATATTTTGAATCAACAAATTGGTGTTCGCTTCTTCTTATAGAATGAATACGGTGTGCTTGTTTTTGAACTAGCAGGCAACAATGAAATAATAAAAAAAAAACAATTTTGCGTCGAGATTTGGAAAAAATCGTTCGACATCAGTCAATTCAGGACCCCGTTAACTTTTTATCCAATAATTAAAGCTACATCACCGTACTTAAATTGTGTTATTCAAACACCATCACTGATATGACTATAGGGAATTCCCGTCTTGTCTCAAATTAGCAATTAATAAAATTTATATAGTTAATATAATTTTTAAAATCACAAAGTTTTATCATGACTGATCCTGCGCATATTTTAGCCCAATCCACCCAGTAACATCCTGCTTGAAATTTAACTCGGAACTGTAAATCTGTAAACTTTAAGGGGACGGTATCGGCAGGGGTACCTAACTTTTGGGGGTTAGTAATCATCAAATTCTTATGATTTTTAGGTCTTTAATATGCTCGAGAGCAGAATTACGCTCCTTTCGAAATGCGTTTGTGTTGAATATGTATAAAAAAATTATAAATTATAGATCTATTAGTTAATATGTGCTCATTTACATTATATTACACGTGGTTACTCAATAGAGGTGGCCAGCGTCTGATACTGCGCGCATTTTTTTAGTGATATGGAGCAAGGAGTACTGTATACACAGACAGTATAGTGTGTGAGAAATCCAAATTTGGACGAATAACCTTTTTAATATAGTTCATGCCGATATACAGCCAACGAAAAACTGTTACGGCCCCAATCAATTGTGTATAATTGTCAATATAAGTATATCTATACATTTTTTATGTTATGTTTGTTAATTCTTAATTTAAACCGTAGGTTGTAGAATCTTTACATAGATATAGGGTAACGGACTTTTGACGATAAATCCTTAGGGCAATTTGTTTTGAGAAATTGTGTTTTTGGGAAGCCTACTGAATATTTTTTCGGAACCACGATTCATACATTTTTGCGGTGATATTTTGAGAATTCAACTGCCGAGATATAAGCCTAAAACTCGTTCGTGACTCCTACAAAATATATTTATTACATAACTATTAGAAAGTGACTTAATTTTTTTAAATTGATAATAAAATTCTCCTATGTTTAATCAGAATTAATAAATAATAGTTTTTTGCACGATATTTTTATCTTTTGCACTTGCTAAGTCTGTAGGAGAAGGATATAAGAAGAGTAATAAGAATATTTAATGATAACGAAAAAATGCAAGAAAATATAAATTTATACGTAAATAGTAATGAGCAAAGTAATGAAGCTATAAATACTGGTAATAGTAGTTCTTCATCAAGTAGTACAGATAATACATTAACAATCTTCATAGAATATATAGTATAGAATATAAAATATACATAACTAACAAGTATATAGTTAATAAGATATAGTATTAAAAAATAAGTAACTAAGAAAGTATTCTCGCGTCTCAATAATTGATATATATAAGAATGTAAAAAAAACGTTATATAAAAAAACTAATTTTTAGCCTCCATTCCCTTCCTATCCTCTCGAGCAATCTCTCTTCCTCAACATACAAACATCAAATACAACTAACTAGTGAATGGGCAGACACCCCTTCAAGGAGGTCTCTTAACGGATCCCTTTTTATACTAACCTATATTTCAATCATATAAGTTATATATACTAATAATATAATAAATATTATAGCTAGTTAAATGAACTAATACTTAATTAAATAATACATAGGATTACTACATATAAGATTATAATACTACGCAATACTACATATATAAACTAATCATATATACCATATAACATAATAACCTGTACAATTATATACAAGTCAGTGCTAACGACGTATAGATATATGGATAGCGTATACTACTACCTTAATACATAAACTTCCTCACCCTATAGAATAGATGTAATTGGTATATATATATCACAGTAGTATTTACATATGTAAGACTAAGATCTAAACAATAATAGGATAACCTTTAGATAGGGTTAGCTATACCGTATAATAATGGGTACGTACCATATATATTCTCAAAAAGTGATGCATATATGCTGAGTCTAGGTAAATACAAACCTGAAGAGGATATAGTTATAACTTATCTATTGTAGGTATCCTATTCGGTTTATATGAATTTCGGTGGGGAGATATGCATTTTCTTTGTGAGAGTATGTTTTGTTTTATATAGGCGCCACAAAAAATTTGGAGATTGAGCACCTTATTAACTCGGCGATTGAAATATTGAGTGATATGAGTGTTAGGTTGCATTAAGAATCTTTGATAATTCCTTTACTTGGTTTTTTTTTATATTTTATGAATAGAAGAATATGATAAATTCTTTATTTGACATTTTCTCTGTCACTTCTTTAGATGTTGCAGAATTAACTAAGACTTTGAATAATAATATATGTTAATAATGAATAGAGTAAATGATAGAGTAATGATAATAATATACCTAGTGAGATCATAGGTTTAATATAGTAAGTTCATGATAGAACCTCATGGACGATATTGAGTATATATATTACAGTGAAGAGGTATAAACTAATAATCATAACTAAACCGATGGTAAGTGAAAGAAGTATAGTAATACTAATAGTATCTAAATAGTCTATAATCCTCATAGAACAGTTCGATTTCCATATAAAGGCATGAGTATTCGTATCTCGATATTCATAGTATAATAAGTAATAATAAATTATGATAATATACAATTTTTATCTAAATTAAATGATTTATAGTTGTGGTAGTATAAACTCTCAAGTTAAAAGAAATTATATTATATATTCTGGTAGGCATGCCCCTCCGTGATTGTGCTTCTCAGGCGGTTAGGCGAGAACGGCGGAACTTTGAAGGATACCTTATCGATACTAGGTAGGTGTAAAAAACGGCCTTTATTTATAATGTACAGTTCAATAACGAATCGAAATAATAGATTGGAGAACATATATAATATATAGTGAAGTTAGTGATCTCATATAAGATAATGGAATATATATTAATAAGTAATAAATATATTGGTAAATATTATGTTTAGTATATAGATAACTAGTGTATACTCAGGTAAGTTATATAAGGTTATCCTCATATATATAATATAGTAGGATAATGACAATACATACATATTATATTTCTATCATATTTTACAGACGTAAGATAATAAATATATACGTAAGGATAATTTATATAGGATTACGTAATACAGGATAATAGAGGACTTTATATATAGTATGGCTGTGTCAAATATATAATATATTATATACACCTCATAGGAAACATGCAATACGTAGATAAGTAGGTTAGGTTCCATTGATAAAACCTTAATAGTACTAATATGGCAGAATAGTGGAGTGATATTAGTATAGATCTTGATTTATATAAGGGGACTCATACGGATATTTATATACTAATAGATGAACTTATAATTAGGTCTATAATACTATGACTAATTATCAATATTACTTATCCATATTCTCATGTTACCTAATTAGGCATCATATATAGTCAAGTATGATATATAGTGTACTTTTTA
Organism: Trachelipus rathkii; assembly: GCA_015478945.1. Taxonomy (NCBI): domain Eukaryota; kingdom Metazoa; phylum Arthropoda; class Malacostraca; order Isopoda; family Trachelipodidae; genus Trachelipus; species Trachelipus rathkii. Next base: position 9,306 of record JABUQX010122572.1, on the reverse strand, counting down.
TATTTGAACGATGTGATATATCTGGATTCTAATAATTCCGTTTCTCAGAGGACAGGATGAGTATATGATACTTGGTGTAGGTTTGTGCTGACAAAACTTTATATATATCTAAGATGAAGTGCCTTTAGGGTGTCATATAAGGTCTTATTATATATAAGATATAATATAAAATATATCATATACTATACATAAATATACTATGTCTTAGTACCTATTATTAGTAAATCTAATAGTGGTATTAGACTAGTGATTATGGAGGCACTATAATACTATACTAATAATAATAATAGAGAGAGACAGAGAAGGAGAGAGAGAGAGAGGCCAATGAAAGACAAAAGCTTTCGCAACCGGGTCTCGGCTTTGAATCTGGGAAGGTGGAATAGGCTCCGGGTACTTGGAAATTTGGAACTTCTTTTCTTAAGGAGAAAATCCCTCTGAAGGAGGAAGGCGAGGCCGCGAGAGACAGAAGTCGATATGAACATATAGACGAAAGCGATTCCAGAAGAGGAGGAAAGAATTTTACCAAGGAGGAGCTTTAGGTGTGGTTTACTGACCTTGTTGTTTTTTGGCAAGGAAAAACATGCACGGAGGGCCAATTTGATTCACATCAGAGTTGATGCCAGCCAAACAAAAGAGACGTGGAAGAAATTAACTTGTGTGGGAAAGCCTGTTACTCCAGGGATGATGAGAGATAGAGAGAATTGGACAAGGTAAAAAGAAAGAAGCAATTTTACGAGAAAGAGACTGTGGAGACTTAGAAGAACGGAGGAGAGAAGACCTGTTGAAAGGTCACAAAGAAACAAGGTTTAGGAGACCACATTCGGGAAGAGAGAGCGTTATTTTCGGGTCGAGATCAGCGTAGAGGGAGAGAGGAGAAATGGATGTCGTCTGAGAAGCGTATAGAATACTTGAGATTTCTGATTCGACGTGAAGGCAACGTACGGACCAAAGCTCGTAAGTACTAAGAGGAAATGAAGAGTGGTGAGAGAGAGGAGTAGGAATCACGATGAAGAGGTGGAATTGAAGAGAAGGTGTCGAGTGGGGGAGAGAGAAGACGAAGGGCAGAAGACAAGTGCCTCTCTCTGACGATCTACTCATTCCAAACATCCTCGGAGTGATGCACTAGCTCAGAAAGCTCAGGAATTCCACTTAGACATTCGTCTGTATTAGGCACAGTTGAATTTGATCGTGACCTTATTAAAAATGGATAAATACAGAGACAAGGAACGAGTAAACTGCATTGTTTAAACGAAGATTTCAAACTTCTAGGGATAAGCCTGTACAGCGGGCGGGAGCTTAACGAACGACAAAAGTTATTGGCCTTTTCTATTATCTTTATACCAAAGGGGTTAAACGAATGAATTAATTTATGTTTTTTTAATATTCGAGAATTAGATGCTCATGTAAAAATAATTATTTTTTATGGTTCAATTTTTGTTTCAAGCTTTTTCGTCTATACATCAATATTTCACTTTCTTCATAAGGGCAAGTGGACATTTTTGGCCTATTATCCTACCGAGGTGGATTGGGCAGCGTCCCTGGTCCTGATTTCTAAGTACCATAGGTAACTTCTACCTGACCATACAAACCGATAATTTTATCGCCTATTATAAATATAATTACACTAGTCAATTATAATGAAGTATAATTTTAGGGTAGGAAAAGATTATAAGATAATTAAGGATAGATAAGTGTATTGATGTTATGATTAAATAGATAATAGTGAAAAACTAATTGTACTACATTAACAGTATACTCTCGGTATATTCATAATTAAACTATAAGATAAGAGAATTCGTATAACTCAAGAGTGAAGGTGATTTCGGTATCTTAAATATTCTTTTCAAATCACAACAAAATACAATAATACTAATATAGCTGATATACCAATTGGAGCAGACTCCACTTTAAGGATATGTGGTACTCTACATTCGTGTGTATATGGTAGTTAATACTCTATATTTTGATTCGTAACCTGGCTATAATAATAGCAACTCATGTTTACATAGTTATTTCCATTTATTATTAATATTTTGAAATTTATGTATCATTGTTTTATTATATTAAATACATGTTAAATGAAATATATGTCTAAAAATTGCCCAACCCTTATGATTTGACGACTACAGGAAAGATTACTTCATATTAAAAGACGACGATATGATCCCTCCTCTACAACCTTTCAACACAAAAACAACTACCACTAACTTCAACAAAACCTAATCAAATTAACCGGGATTCTTCGCAAAGCCGATGACTACAAAGTTCAACTCTATAGGATTGTCGCTCCATCACGGAGAGCGAACCCCTACAACAGTAATTGAAGACGTGAGTTTAATACATACTAGATCCTGATATATGTGCTTTGTGCTCGGTATGCGGCGTATATAGCATTGGAGTCACACAGGTGAAAAAAGATGTATAATATAAATTATATTGTCGGGAGACATTTTTGGATTGTTTCTTTTAATAGTAGCATACGGAAGTGAGATAAATATAAAGTAGTTGGACACGGAGGAGTTTGGAGGAAAATTAACTTACGGAGGAAACCGGAACCTAAGTACATTAATCAATAACCTGTAATCATTTAACCCGCTCGGGAGTTACTTAAGAAAGTTTCGGCATGTTACCCTTTACAATTCTCTTAATGCCTAATTGTTACCGCCATCTGATGGCGTGTTGTACCTCAAACCCTAATCCCGTATGTCGTCTTATTCCCCGATTTGGCCAAGTATAGCTTAAGGGCGAATTGAGATTGGAAACCCTTTACTTGTGTGATGAAATGTAATCAAATTTAGATAACCCCTGCATGAGCCGAGGGTTGATTGTGAGATGTGATATAATATGGATTAAAGTATATTTATGTAAATTATAATTATATAATTTATTATTTATGTGATTTAAGTTTAGTAAATATAACGTATATATAGTAGATATTAGATTTACTAGATAATTGGGTTAGTACAATATGGAAAAATACTGATGATAAATTTATCTACTAGAGGGGTTATTTGGCTGAGGATAGGTAATAGGGCTATATCGTTTATTTCATATGTTGTGTAGACAATTTTTGTTTTCATAATATTTTCAAAATATTTCACTTAACAGTTGAGGGAAGAACAGATATTTCTAATTATTAGATATCCCCCATTAACTTTTATTTATTATCATGTAAAGTCGTTTAATAATAGGTAGTAAGTAATTATAATATAGGGATATTTCAAGTGGTATAGATAAGTTCTTATAGTAATTAGTTATATATATTAATTATAATAGTTAATATATTATAATGATATTAAATATATATATTCAGTGACGTATTTAATGCATTTTTAGTGAAATAGTTAATAGGTTATGGATTATGTAGGTTGTAGGGAATAAGTATATTTAAGTTTATATCTATAATTAAGGTAGACTTAAATAATATTAATTATTGTTCAGTATATAATATATATTACATTTTTCTTTACTCAAGAATGAGTACGCTTTAAGATTAGATTTAAAGACTATAGAAAATGCGTTTTCACCTTTAGTGGAAAATATAATTATGACTTTTTAATAATATTATTTCAAACTATTATTATGTAGGTTACCTAAATATCAGTGCGGGGAATGAGCGCAGGAGGTAGTCGTTGGCTATGCGGTATCAGTCGGCGGAGTGGAGTACGCTGGTAGAGTCCGTGGCAAATTTTCACCGGGGCTGAAGTCGGGTTTTAGCGGAGTTTGAAGTTCGAAACTCTGTGCAAAATGGAAAAGTCTCGAAGTTAACACACTAATGCCAAAATTCCATGGGTTTGAGTGGGAGTTATCTGGAGTCTGGAAGGTTAGTCGGATACCGAAAACGTTTAGTCGGGGCGGGGGTAGTGATTATTTGGGATTATTAGATGTTGACATATATAGTATAAGTATCTACGAATTATTCTTATTTTAAATTCATTTTTATGAATATTAGAATTAACTTAAATTTAGTGGTATCGTTGTCATAAGTGTATAGGTATTGATATATATGAATTATTATTAGGTGATAAATCAGTAATTATAATATTAAGTATAATTAATTATTATTATGGTATTTATTATTTATTTATAAAGGGACTGATTTGAATTTTTATTGTCATCCCCAGGAATCTATTCAAGGAGTTGTTTTTGTAGCATAAATCGAGAATTTTCCTTAAAATAATCTTTGAAATTAATATTATACAGGAGAAGAAAGACGATATTTAAGTATTACATAGATATTTCCGACGCGTTCGTATTATTTGAGACATCATTCAGAGGATTATTTCTTGAAAGCAATTGAGTTCTTGTTAATAAAAGATATAATATAGGGTATATATATATAGTATAAATTCATTAAGGAATGATAATTGTAGTTTCTGACTGATTTAAAATATCATTAAATATTTTTGAAATAAACCCCATGTCTACTTGATCATCAATTGTCTGTTAAGTCTTGTGTGTCGTGTTGCCTTTGTTCAAATATAGACACATGGGCTCTGCCGTTTCTCGTACTTAGTTTCTGGACTTCCACACGATCCGAGTGTGCGCTTCCCAAGCTTAAATGTATAATAATTGTTTTGATTATATAGTGTGTTTGATGAATATGTGACCTTTCAACGTTGTGATTAAATCCATATGATTGGACCAGGATAATTGAATGTTCTGAAAGATTTCTGCTGTGACTTTTTTAGACGCATGATTTGAAAAATATATGCTCTCTGATTGCGACTATCTTTAGATTCTCTTCGTTGATACGACGCAGATTGATGAATGGTGCGACCTACCTGTCTAACTCAGGCAGTTAAATTGGTACCAACGTGATGGTGTCGGGCAAAGCATATCTTGGCGTTAAAAGGAAAGATGGCAGTTTGTGTTCGAGATGTATCGCTCTGGAGTCTGACTTTAATTTTTTGAGGTGGTTGTTTAGTTGTGAGAAGGAAGTGTGAGAATAAATAGAGATAATTACGAAATCCGCACTGTTCCTATACTTCCTTATTGCACAAAATAGGCAGTTTTGGAAGTTTTTGAAGAAGAAAATTGTATATCCATATAATTTATTGTCGGTAAAAAGTAGATATGATTATTTTTACTTGTCGTTTCAACGGATATTAAATCTAGGTGATAAAGGTTTAGTTAATTAAGATTTGTCAACCGACATTCCTCGTCGGATGTATCACGCAGTTAAGATTTAAATTTTTACTTTAATGACAGTGCAAAATTCTTCATCAAAAGTAGTCCAAGTTGAACATGGGTAACATAGGTTGTATGTTCTCTGTAAACTTTAAAAATATTTTACTCCATAGATTTCTTGATGTATAATGTAACTAGGTCGATTTTATATTGAAATAGTGTGGTGACTCTCTATATAGTTCAACCTGAGGTATACAAGACGATTATCAGTGGTGTTTATTTGACCTATGTATGCCTGTAAGATAATAAGGCGGTCGTTCAGAATCTTTCTTAAACACTTCATTTATGAATGTCTAAAAAAACAAAGATTTTTAGCATTATAATAACCGTAAGGTTTACGATTATATGGGATTTGTAATATGGAACAACTCTGGATTCTATTTAGATGAATATCATGAGGTGGTCAAGGGACTGTAATTTTGATCGTATGTTACCTTGAAAATATTAGTGAGGGTGTCGTCTAAATTACCCTTATGTAAAAGTATACGGAGTTGAGTTAAATTTTGTTTGTTGTCTCGGGGACGAAGGGGATTTGTTTTTACCTTGGAGTTGGACAATAGGTGAGGAAGTCATGCAGCGAGAGTGTGTAGGTGCAAAGTGGTGTGAACCCATCGGCGGACTCTAATTTCAGTTTGCCTACTAGATTATTATGTTTTCATTTAAAAAATTCTAAACGGTTAGTTTTGAAGTATGCGGTATTCATGACATTTTAATATAGGTAAGTGTCTTCTTCATATGTGTGTGTGGCTGATATTATCTGGTAGGGGTTAGGTTATTAGAGAGATACACTTTCTCAGTTAATTATATATGTCAAATTATCTGTATCAAGAAACCGGTACATAATTTAATGAACAAAGATTCTGTACATCAAGTTGAGAGCGAATATTATTAGTAGCTTCAAGTTGTAAGTTTGATTAAATGTTTACGAGTATAATGTTTCTTCATTATTTGATTTAGGACATAAGTGAAAAGTAGGAGTGAAAGGATTATATCTTGCGAGATGAGATGCTACTGCTCAGATTTGTGAGTAGTTGGCAAATTCGTGCAGAGATGATTACTATTTTGCTGAGTCATTATGGTGTTAACCTCGGTATTATACGCCAGGAACACATAAATCAATATCTCCGTGTCATCATAGGTAGTCAAATTCTCTTAGAGAAAACTACAGAGAAGTTTATGAGTTGCGTTATATTAGGCGACAGGTGCAGAATATTTAAGTAAGCCTATTATATAAGAACGAAAATAGTCTGTAGAATTTAATTCTCTAAAGAAAAAATAATAAAAATAAAAGGAGTTATATATATATAAATAATTCTAAAACTTAACAATTTATAGCTATATACAGCTCGAAATAAAGGAATAGGCTATTTTTTGAGTATAATAATCCTTTAGTAGTAAATATATGTTATAGTTAAGGTTTGAGTAGGGTATACATATCTCTTACTTAGGGTAATAGTGAAATAAGAATAAATTTATGTGGTAATAGAAGAGTAGGGATAGAATAGAGGAACATGGAGCGAGGATTAATATAATCTACCTATAATAGGCTGAAATTATCCATTGTTTTATGTTTCTTGCAGAAAAATTCTATTTTTGTGTGTTTTTATTAGATTTCATATAAGCGATATCTGTGTGGTTTAATGCTGATGGTTAATGATATATATATATGTAAATGGGTGGAATAGGTCTAATTAAGTTAATGCGCTAGTTACTTGATTGGATTTAAAGGTAACTTGACATTATAGTTATTAATTGGATTTATTAATGTGGGTGTATGGAGTATATGGATATAAATTATATGTTATGGATGATTAAATATTATTAAATGTTAATATTATTATTGATGCGTTATGAATCAAGAGCTAGATGTACTTTAATTTTAGTGAATGGCCTGTGTGTATTGATAAAAATAAAAAGATGAGGATTGTGCTTAATTTTTTATAAGTTGACCGTAATATTTACATCTCTCTCTCGAAAAACTGACAAAGCTATAATTGTTTTGTCATGTGGTTGGCGCACTGCATTCTTTATGTCTCTACGTTACCGTTTTACCAGGCCTTTAGGTATAGCATTTTGGAGATTAGGAGTGCGATTCGTCGAAATATAAAGTCCGAACCCCGGGTAGTATTTTTTTATTTTCAAAAGCAAGTGGCGAAAAAAAATAATGTTCTAAACAAAAACAATGTTTTACTGTGTAAACTCTGGTACGACACTAATACTGATCAGAGTCGAGATCCTTGAATTTGGAACGTGGCATGGAAGTACGTCGAGCAGAGAAGAAACAGTCGGAGTCGGTGCCAACCGCCTCGAACAGTTATTTTGTCTTAAGTGGAGTCGGTCGAAGTCGGAGATACGAAAAATTATTTGTTTAATGGGAAAAGGTCGGAGAGTCGGGGAAAGTCGGAACAGATCGAAAATACCTCAATTTGAATTAGAGAGGAGTCGCGGGTCAGGAAGTCGAGAGGTCAGAATAAAATATTTTATCCTTTACCGATAACCCAACGTAAATCACGACTAACCTAGCCATGACTTGAAATATCAAATTAGTATAGAACAACATGCTGTAAAAAATAGTTTAGCCTGCAAATTTAATTGGACTAGAGAAAACGCGATCACCCACGCCGATAGCGTAACGAGTCATATATTATAGTATATATATTATATAATAACATATTATTATTTATATATTATATAATTATATATATATTATATATTATATATTGAACAATTCATATTATAATATACTCACCTTAACATTATTAATTATTTATTAATTATTAATTATTATTAATTAACCTATTATTAGCAGCTAGTATATATTATTTATATATATTAATAATTATATTATTATATTATATCATATTATATATATATATAATAACTATTAATATATTATATATATAATATATATATATATATATATATATATATTAAATATAATAAATATTAATATATTATAAATAAGTATATATAAATAATATATATAGTAGTTATCAATATAATATATATAGAGACTACTCGTAATTTCAATCCACGGATGTATATATATATATAATTATTATATATATTATATATATTAGTATGTAGTGATAGTATATATAGGGAATATTATTATTAATTTATAGATCAAATATATATCTAACTACAGTAATATAATCACCCTAAGCATCTCTACCTCTATCTACTATAAACTAAGTACCTATAATATACTAACGTACATAGATTAATCTATAATATAATATTAATAACCTATAATGCTCCATATAAAAAAATAAATAAAAGAGTAAAATTAATATATTATACGATAATATTATTGAATAATAAATAAAAATACAAATACTAAAATAAACTACATAAAAGTCATGATAATAAATACTTATAAATAATAATTTAATATCTTAATAAATATATACCTATAAAGTAAATGAAATAAATATAAATAGATTTATAATAATAATAATAAATATAACAAAGAAAAAAGGAAAACACACAGCGAAAAATCAACAAAAAAAAATTACAAGATTCCTTTTTGTACATATAAAAAATAAGAAAAATATATATATAAAAAAAATACACAGAAAATAATAATAAATAATATACTATAAATGAAAAAATAAATAATAAGGTAAAAATGTAGAAATAAAAAAACCTCAATATATAAATAATATGTCGAAATTTATATATTTAAAATATATTAAGAAACTAATATTATATTAAATCTAAAAAAAATAGGATAGAATACAAGAAGATAATTTAAGTGAATATAAGCAAGTAAGATAAAAGTTAATATTAAGTTTCTAGATATATATATATTAAGAATATATTAAAATAAAGTTATAGTTATATATATATAAAGAAAAGATTGAGACATTGAAAAGTCAATGCAAAGAAATATAAATTATTTTAAAAGCGATTAACGATACATCAAAGTGTACTATAAGGTAATATATTATATAATTAATATATATTATATTTATATAGTGATAAATTAACTGGTAGAATGTAGATATTCTTGACTACTTAATTTTGGACTATACTTGACAACCTTGATATTAAATATTCAGTAATGTATAGCGAAGAATTTAATTATTAATATATAGTAAATTTAATAATTTA
>JABUQX010122571.1:10000-19273 GCA_015478945.1 Trachelipus rathkii | reverse complement strand
CCTGCTCCCTCCCCAAACCTACAGTCATACCTCCTACTCCATTTGTAAATAATGAAAATGAGTATTACTATTAATTTCTTTGCTTTCACTTACAACCAGGTTGATCTGAATTAAATCATGTGATTTAAATCAACTGATTTTTTTAGTCATTTTTTAATTAAAAAAAATACTGATTTTTAACATTTTTTATTTCTTTGTGTATTTTAAATTTGATGATAGCATTTACATTTAAGTGATTTAACTTCAACAGAAATAAGAAAATAAAATAAAATTTTAAAGATATTTTGAAATTATTAATAAATTACATAGTAATCAATATATTTCTTTCAATTCTCACTATAATATTGACATAGCAAGATTCTCTTTTAGCTTTATGTTTTATCTTTGTTGCCGCTTGCTATATCCTAACTCCTACGACCTAGCTTAATTGGCCTTGTCGAGCCAGGGTTAAAATTAATGCCAAATGTTGTAGTAATTTATTATTTGCTATTCTATAACTTTTATTTCCTTAGTGTAGGCTATATATAAATTAATAAAAAGTACACTTAGAATTTATAGAGCTCATTATTTAAATATAACAGCTTATAAGACTATAATTTTAGCATTTAACTAGTCAACCAGTAGTTCAGAGTGCTTTAATTCTATTTTTATTCTATATTGAAAAGTGATTTGAAACTATATATATGAAATATACTGATGTCTGATGTGCCTAAAAGCATCTGGTGAAGAAACGCTTATTCATGGTGGCAACTGATTTTCATGGATATATATATATATATATATATATATAAAGATATATATATATATATATATATATATATATATATATATATATATATATATATATATATATATATATATATATATATATATATATATATATATATATGCATATAATTTAAATAGAAATTAAATTACTAATTAGGTAATATCATTAGGATCAATTATTTTCGAATAAAAAAGCCTAAAAAAAAAATAACGAAGAAGAAATAAAAAAATAATATATATATATGGTTGTTGGTTATTGTTATTGCTGCTATATACATACATATACATATATTAAATATAGAAAGTTGCTATATATATAAAAATATATATATATATATATATATATATATATATATATATATATCCACAACACAGTTTTACACTTAGTATTACAAGGAAAAAAACCACGTCACATTTTCCGTTTTTAAAGGAGAACAAATTTAATATTCGGCTTATATGTAATGTCATTTCCCTGTAAACCTACTTTCAAAAGTCTTATATCTTTGGATTTGACACGTTTGTTCCCTGTATCAATGATGTCATACCGTTAGCTTCAATAATCATCAGTTAGCGAAACCCTGCCCACCACTTGATATTATATATATATATATATCATGAGCAGCAGCGATATATATATATATATATATATATTTTTCCTATATATGAATATATATATATATATATATATATATATATATATATATATATATATATATATATATATATATATATATATATATATATATATATATATATATATATATATATATATATATATATATATTAACTTTCAACACTAAAAATAAAATGTGTTACTACTTACTTCATCTTTGAATCCTCGCCATTATATTTCTTGTGCGAGGCACTTGACGAAGAGGCAAAGGCCCCAACACCACCACCACCAGCATTGGGGCTGTGCCTATGGTCCGATAAAGACGTTTTGTTATTCCCCGACTGACGCTGTTGTTGTTGCTGCTGCTGTTGTTTCCATTTGTGCCTCCTTCGTATCCTTTCGACTCTACTACCAGTATCGGGAGTCAGAGGCATCGGCGGCTTCGGCTTTTATACGACGAAGGGTGAATCTAACCTCCTGAATGGTTTCTCCCCATGTTTTCCAAACCTGCGGTGGTCACAAGTTAAAAATAATATAAATATAAACGAAATTAAATAATATATATATATATATATATATATATATATATATATATATATATATATATATATATATATATATATATATATATATATATAAATATTTTATATATATATATATATATATATATATATATATATATATATTATATATATATATATATATATAATGTTCCTATGTAAGGGCCAAAGCCACATATTATACTAAGGTTGGTGACTTTGCGAGGAAAAGCACACACCTTAACCTGGACATCAGCATGGTCAGGTTGAATGGTCAGTTTCGTTCAACGCCACATTTAACCTTCCTCAGAATCTATTCACTTAAGTACTAACTTGAAGCCTAGGCCTTAGGGGATAGATGATCGTGTCCTCACTTCAAAATTCAAATCAAGATTAGGGTCATAGAAGATTAGATATTATAACCAGATTAGAGGTAGAGTGTTTTTTATTTATTTATTTATTTTTTGAAGTAGCACGAAATATTTTAATTTTTTACCCGATACAATCAATCGCTCGCTTAAAAATATTTATTTGATTCTATTCTAAATAATTTTACGAAAAAAAATAAAATAATCTGACACTAAATTTAGATTGATTATGTTTTGAAAATTTCAAAGAATTAAATTTACATATGATTTGGAACTTGTATAAAAGACTCAATTTCTCCGCACATGTCTAGGTGGTTTTACAAATATAAGTTATAATGCTAGTATTTTTAATATTTTTCTTTAACTGGTAAAAAGGCTTTCTACTTAACGTCTGGTAAAAGCATATGACTAAATATGTATCAACCTTTATAACTTTTATTTACATAAAGACATATAACTTTCGCTACTTAGAATCTGAATAAAACTAAATATTATAGTTATCACTCAAATATTAAAGAAAACGTTCTTTAAACGTCTCTTCACAATTAATGGTAAGCTATTATTATTATTATTATTATTATTATTATTATTATTATTATTATTATTATTATTATTATTATTATTATTATTATTATTATTATTATTATTATTATTATTATTATTATTATTATTATTATTATTATTATTATTATTATTATTATTATTATTATTATTATTATTATTGCTCAGTGAAATTTGTTTTTCTTTTAATTTTTTTCATATACTGTTATTATTATATGATACTAACAATAAATTTGAGTGCTGATAAGCAGGATCAAAAAAATTTAAATACCAAAAAAAGTTATTATTTAATAAAATCTTACTTTTTTAAGCATCGTACGTTTGGCAGCTACCGGGTGATATTTTCTGAAATGCAAAAATCTTATTTAGAAGAACCCGAAAACGAGAGAAAAAAGTTACGGCAAGGTAGATACATCTAGTTTAGGTATAAGTTTACTGCATCGTCGATCCATATAGGTTAGGTTATAGGTTTATAGTTTAGAGAGCATTCATTTTCGCAGATGTGAATTCTTCAAAACAAAACAAAAATCTGGAAATTACGCTTGTAACATGAGAAAAAAAGGGATCCAATTATGTTTTTAATGCCGGTTCGATTTGATTTTTTTTTTGTGTTTTTTTATATATCTCTAGTATATGTGATCCTAACAGTCAATTTAAGGTGAAAACATGATTAAAAATATATAAGACCAGTTACGTTTTACGACCGTCAAGTTTTAATTTTTTTAACTAAAGGAATACCCAAGGGTAAACCGCAAAGATGGAAGGAGTCGGAGTCTCTCGGGCCTTCCGGGGAACGATAGGTAGGACTATTTCCCCTCTGGGAGGTCCGAACCCCCGCAACAGTGGTGTCGCGGGGTTCCTCCTCCGCCCTCCTCTACGGTATGGAAAACGTCCCCTCTGTGTTCCCTCGGCTCGAGCCCCTAATTTTTTTTTTTTTTAATTTTTTTTTATTATTATTATTTTCTTTTTACATTTTGTAATAAACTTTACACGCTGATTCCAAAATGTAATTGGTTTTTCTGTAAGTGTCGTACTTTTCGAGATATTTCATTTATGAAATAAAAAAAATTTGTTTTTTTTTTTTTTTTTTTTTTATTTTGTAATAAGCTCTATACGCTGATTTCAAATATGTAATTCGTTTTCTCTGGTGGGTGTCGTACTTTTTTTTGAGATATTTCATTTCTTTTAAAATTTCATTGATATAAATGTGATTTTTAAATAATTATTTAAAATATTTCGAACTTTTGAATTATGTCTATCACCACTGAAATTCATTGTTAGTATCATATACTAGCAATATGTTAAAAAAAACAAAAAAAAAATTAAAACTGACGGAGTCTTAAAACATAACAGGGCCAAAAAAAGGATCATAATGTCGGATTCGGATTCTGAACATTTACATTCTTTTCCTATTGCGAAATTTGAATTAATTTTGGATTTTCGTTAGATAATAAAAACAATATTTTAAATAAAATTACTAAGATTGAGTCAAATTAAGAAACAAAACTCTGGCTTAACTATGCTTGATCTTGTGCTATTCACTAAAAGGAGACGCTGCCTTCAGGAATTCCTGTCGCACCCTCGTCTTTCAACTTTAAAAACTCAGGCAACTTATATTTCATCTCGGGATAATGCAAAATCTATTCTCCTCCATACTATGAACTTTATCTGTAGAAATGCAAAACATTTTCTGGTTCATCATCTTCCATCTTTTTCAGGCACATTGCTAAAATGATAACCTTAACGCTGCTTTTTAGTCTTTCCCTCTACTTGTTCCTTCTAACGATTGTTTTACATTCTACTAAAGCAGAACTCTTTGCTCGAATCTTTTTCCGTAACTCTCATTCTTATTTTTATGGTAATTCTTATGGTATTTCTTTCTTCTAAACCATATCTTACTCATTAATGAGTAACATCAAATTTATTCCTATGATGATGCGACTTCTGGTTCCTGCACTTTAAGAGTATGGTCCTGACGGTATCCCTATCTTGCGGTCACAAAAATTTGTTGTTTTGATCACTGGTAGGCTGTTTCGTCCCTCCCTAACAACTTCAAACTTCCTTCATGATGGGAGTGTGTCGTGAACTCGCTCAACTTGTGTCAAAAAAGGGATACCTTTCTCAACACTTTAACTATAGCAACTCCCTGCATACAATAGTAAATTAAAGAGAAAACATGAATGTTTTCAATCCCTCAATTCCTTCATAGATCTACTACACGTAAACTTCCATAAAACCATTACATCTTAGAAAACACAAAAGTCAACCCTTCCTCTGTCTTAAATAGTCTTGACGTTTCATGTTCTCTTGGTTTTTCATAGAAAGTTCAACATGTTTCTCTACTTAACAAGCTTCTTCTAGGAGGTTAGATGGTCTGAGGGACTTTAAGAATATCACATCAACACAATTGTCTTCGCTTTATAGGGGAATCGTTCATCATTGTATGGAATACGCATTGCACATCTAGAGTGATTTCAACTCTCACAGTTCTTCTTGAAAGGATGACGTCTGGGTTTCATCTTCTTAACTCTTCCACTTTCATTGACTTTCTCCAATGTTTCTAGCAGCAATGAACTGTTTTAGCACTATACCAAAAACTACCCTATTACGATAAACTACTTTTTTAAAAAATAAATCGCATACGCCCTCTTTTGAGGAGAGATAGTGTTATTTTCCTATCCACACAACTTATTCACTATCCTCACCCATTTACTTCAATGGTAAACCTGAAATACTTCCCCTTTTTCTACTTTCAACACTTCCTTTGACTGACACACCTTCAAACGCCTTGGTTTGGGACATATCCGTCTTTAATATAAAACAGACTTTTCACGGAAGGAACTATATATATATAAAGAGGTATATATATATATATATATATATATATATTATATATATATATATATATATATATATATATATATATATATATATATATATATGGTATATATATATATATATATATATATATATATATATTATATATATATATATATATTTATATATATATATATATATATATATATATATATATATATATATGTATATATATATATATATATATATATATATATATATATATATATATGGTGTATATATATATATATATATATATATATATATATATATATATATATATATATATATATATATATATATATATATATATATATATATATATATATATATATATATATATATATTAGGGTGTCAAATAATAAAATTTTTAAATTGTCGAATCGCATACCCCTTTAATAATTATTAATTTCACTTGATGGTATATAAAAGAAAACAAAGGAAGGGTCTCCTCATCAACCCTATTGATTCTAACCCTATATGAACGACCACTTTTATTATTCTAGAATGAAAGAATTAAGTGTAAATTTTATGACACCCCATATTGAAATGATTTAAAATTTGAAACATATACAAATTAAACATGTATTTAAAAGCTTCAGTTTAGTTTTAGCACAATTCATACTAGTTCGTGGCAAAGAGCAAATTCCCCACAAATTTTAAATTTGGATTATGAATGAAAAATAGTTGATAACTTCTTTTTAATATTAGCCGATCAATAAAAAATATTTGGAGCATGTATAATTAGGCAAGATACATATTTATTACTTAGATTAATTTTTTGTGTACCCTATTAATTTGCCTCTGTTCACGGGAATGAATTTAAAAACTGCAATTTTTCCCCGTGAACAGACGCAAAACGGTAGAGTATACAAAAAAAAATATTTAAATAAAAATTGTGTATTTCTCACAAATATACATGATCTGAAAATATCATATTGATTGGATGAATATTAAAAACTATGTCGCAATTATTCATTTAAGACCAAAAAATTTATAATTATTTGAGAAACTGATTGAACTTTGCCACGAGCAAGCATGAATTATGGTAAAACCTAAATAATTCCTAAACGGTTAATCCTACGAAAAGGTTACAAGAAAGCAAAAATCAGCATCTTGACCAAATATACAAACCTTCAAAGCTTTATTACTGCATTCTGCAGTTAAAATTTTGACCAAAAATAGAAAACCCCCAAACTAAATTTTATCCGTAAAATTTTCAGCAGAAGTAACATGGTTTGAGAAAACCCTTAATATTAAAACACAAGAATTAAATTTATGATGCTCGCATTTTTATTACGATTCGGTTAGAACAAAATGGGAGGGTATGCACTACAAAATTTATTTTTTTTTTGTTTTTTTTCACTCTAATATATATATATATATATATATATATATATATATATATATATATATATATATATAGTTATATATATATATATATATATATATGTTGTTGTTATTATACATATATATATATATATATATATATATATATATATATATATATATATATATATAATATATATATATATATATATATATATATATATATATATATATATATATATATATATACACGAGCAAATATGCAAAAGTTGCATTGCTTAGATATACAAAGAAATTACGACAATTAAAACTGAAAGTAGAGTTAAGAATCCTGTATGCTAATACATATAGAAAGTTAGCATACAAGTGATATAATAATACTAATAATGAACATACATTAACAATATTCACGTATATATTCCATTTACCAAAACTTCATGTTTGAAATTGGTATTAAATTGTGTACTAAAACTTATTCTTGCAAACGGTAAAGTAAGAAGCACAGAGCATATATTATTATTATGATATAGAGTGAGTTATATTATTATATATATATACATATAAGATATATACATATATTATATATATATATATATTATTATTAGTTATTATTATATATACATATTGATATATTATTATACATAATATATATATTATATATATATAGAGAGATATATATATATATATATAGAGAGAGAGAAAACTATGTATCGCTTTTTTATGTTGTAATAGCATGTTATATATTATAAATAAAGTGCTAATATATGTTATGTTTCAGCTGTTTTATAAGAAAGCAAACATATTAAGATAAATATTTTTAGAAAGTAATGGAAAAATGTTTTCATCATGTTTTTTCGTTAAGAAAAATGAAAAAGAAAAAGAAAAATAAAGAAAAGAAGAAGATAAGCAAATAAAGATGAAAGCAAACAGCAAAGAAATAAGTGCAGAGCAAGAAGAAAAGAAAAAGAAGCAGGTTGTTTTTTGTTGAGTCTGAGTGCTAAGAAAAGAGCAAGAAGAAAGAAAGATAAAATAAAAGAGAAAGAAAAAGTGTAATAAAAGAAGAGCAAAAGAAGAAAAAGAAAAAGAAAGAAAAAGAATATAAAAAGAAAAAAAGAAAGAAAGAAAGAAAAGGAAAGAAGAAAGAAAAAGAAAGAAAAAGAAAATAGAAATGAAAGAGAAAGTGAGGTCAATTAATATTGAAAGAAAGTGGAGAAATAAGAAAGAATAAAGAAATAATATGAAATAGTTGAAGAAAAGAAGAAGAAGAAGAAGAAGAAAATAAGAAGAAGAACTTCATTCATTTTTTGTGGAAGAATAAACTATTCTTCATTTAATTTTGATTGTTTTGTACTCAATTTTGTTTTGTAATCTTGTTTCAACGTGCTAGGAAATAGATAAACATGGACGAAGAGTTTCTAAACAAAATATGTAAGATTCGTCTAAGTATGTGTATAACTCGCAACGACAAAGTATCTAAAATATGAAAGTGGTCAGCCATCTTCTTTGAGAATCAACGATATTGCTTCAAGCTTAGTAAGCAATAACAAATGTTAACGAGGAATTTAATATGGTAAAAGTGATATCAAAAGATGGGAATTGCACTAACTGTTCAAGTTTGTTATGAATAGAAAATTGGTATCTTGAAAAATGAGTAGTGGAGAACATGAAGTCATACGGAATGATAATTTTAGAGAAAGGGAAAGACGAGACAACTATGGATTTCATATAATCCAAGAATTTTGTTTAAGCCCAGTCTAATTTGGAGTACAAAAGGATTTAGTCACGGATTGGCAAGATAGTCAAAGCGATAAGGCAACAAAAATTCGAAAGACTACAAATTAGATTCAAGAACATAAAACTCGCCTTTTGGATGAATACCTGACGAGAGAGAGATAGAGTATATAGATATATATAAGAGAGAGTTATATAGGGTATATATATATATATACACATACGTCTCTCTTTGGATGAATATATAGACAAAAGTGTTATGATATATATATATAAAAGATATATGGTATAGTATATATATAAGGGTATAGGTATGGTGGTATGGTATATGGAGAGAGTTGTTGATATCCTAATCCCAAAGCATATTGTATTATGCGAAAATAAATCATTGATTTAAGATATATATAATAATAAGTTAATATATACACATATAAGTTATTATTACACATATATAATAATATATTATTATTATATAATATTATGTATATATATATGTTATATAAGGTAT
>JABUQX010122570.1:30000-51039 GCA_015478945.1 Trachelipus rathkii | reverse complement strand
AGAGGTTTTGCAAACAACAACGCAATCTTTTGTTATTCAGAGCGAGAAATATAAATTTACACACACTATAATATACAACCGATCTTACACAAATTAGTTTTGTTGGACTCAATTTATAGAAAACTTTAATTTGAATTTATATTTATTATTTGGTGATTTTTTTTATTCGTTCTTTTATAATATACAAATCGTTTGATATTTTATTAGTAAACATTTATAGAGCTATAATTATGCATAAATACAAATACAGGTCAAATAATGCTCAAGACCTATACCACCTTCAGGAGTTACGGCCGATATAAAAACTATAATAATATAAAAAAATAAAAAATTTTAATTTTTGCTAAATATTTAATTCAAATTAAATGTATTTAGGAGTGGCATACTAATGGCTCTAAGGAATAATCGCAATGCGTTGAGGTCTATTTATGACAAGAGATATTATATTTATATTGTTTTATTATCATAATTGTACATGGGTGCAAATTGCATGATTATACCAGGTTTAAAAATTTGCATGGGGCAATTCGGACAACATTGAAATCTTCATTAATTAAATTTTTTAATACTCGCTTTTACAAAAAGACTTAAAATTAAGAATAATTTTGATCTCTTTTACAGCTATAGATAGGTATGGTTATCATAAGTTTTTTATCTATACTCTTATGGCGTTTTAATCTCACCTTGTATCTCAGGATATATTATCAGATAGTCTACGTCACACTATTACCTTCGACAAAGTATACACTGGCAGCGATAAACAGAGGGATATATACTCTGATTGATGAATAGTGCTCAACCATATAATGTTTCTTTTTCATTCTTGCTATTGGTCATCGAACTGTAATTATGCCTAAAATCATTACTGCTGGATGTATTGTCATCTCAGTTATTTTTGTATCAATATGTCGTTTGCGTTTATCTCGTATATGGTTATCATTCATGTCGAGCTATAATCGTAAAAGAAATAGGTCTACACACGTAAAAAGTATAAGATATGATGACTGTGCTATATATAATAAAATATATATATTAAGAATTTGTTCATACTTTACATGTAAGTTTATAATAACTCTTATCAGTCTGTTTTGTTCAACAGCGTCATAATATGTTATATATATAATAATAATTCTACTGTCTGTCAATGACAGACATTGCTTTCTTCGAGCTCCTCTTGATAAATATTAATACATATAGAGTTATACTTTGTAAATAATAATACCGATTTGGTGTGGCATTTTATTACGAATTTGTGGTGGAATATTGAGGATCACAAAAAGCGATATCACGCAACGTTCGAACATTTTTATATTTTAGTTTTTCAAAACCTATTATTTCTATAAAATAATTATTGTAATTATATCATTATGTTTAAAATATGAGACCTTAATATTATATCGCTTGAGCTTGCCGTATCAATTTCTTGTCAAACAAGCGTTTTTTATGCTAGTTTCATTTTTTTGTCAACATTCACAAAATTCGTAAAAAACTGCTCACCAAACGTATTTACAGCTTAAATTTCCCTTAAAAGGAAAATGTGTATAATATCAAGAATAAAAAAGAATAGCAGACCTTACAGATATTACAAGGGAATAATTCTCGTTACATCGTTGGCTTGAACCTTGTTAACTATAAGATTCGTGGAGCATTTGACAAGAGAACACGAAGCAAACTCGCACATTGTATACGTTATGTCGGAAGACCAGAACACCATTGTATAAAATAATAATTGTAATTAAACCATTATGTTTAAAAATGAAAAACTAACTTATCATAATTTATTAAATAAATATAACAACTTTAAATTTGAGGATGCTTAGGTGATTTGGATGAAAACGGTGTAAGATGCGCAACCGAATTCGCCCCGGAGACACACCCTCAACACTCGTGGGGCAATTCGGTCCACGTTACTTATCCTCTTCTAACATAGGTTATATCAACAGATTAATTATATAATACAAAATACAACTTACGCAAATCCTAAAACATAAAGGATACACATTAAGGGAATTCTTTCACCCTCACATACAGTAATTTTCATGCGTGGATGGTTTACCCTTGGAAAATATATTTTATAAGTTAAAATAAAGAATCACTTTTTTCTAACTTATTTAATTTAAAAATTGGGCAAAAATAAACGAAATAAATAAAGTCTCCATAAACCGTTTAGCAGTTTGTGAGATATCCCTGATTGTTGGTGACCTACGATTTTGGACTGTAATTTCGCCTCCCGCTTAAAAATTGCATCTCATCTTTATCGCGTACTCGCTATATAGTATATTATATATTTCGTATTGGGAATCGGTATACATATTACAGCATAGCTATACACTACTACTTCGCTACTATTATAATTTATTTGCTAACACTTCGACTTTTAAAAAATGTAGTATATTTCATACATAATTACGCTAATTATATATATATGGTCATGGCAGATAAAAGAACTTTTTAATAAAAGCAATTTAAATTTTTCTTCAAAGCGTTATTTTTTTTTTCTAATTTCATGGATAAAATTTTCCTTAATTAATAAATTTTAATTTAATCTTTCGCGGCGAGATTAGAATTAAGTTCCTGTAGCTGTTATAGTATTTTTGTTATATGCATGTTGCCTTATATGCTTAAAAAATATATATTAATCTGACCACATATATAGTATATTTGGTTGATAACTTTACTAAGTTAATTAATGTCATCTTTTATGTAATGAAGAAAAAATTCTTGTTTTATTTATTATAATGTATTATATATATATTACTATGAGACTCCACATGTAGGGTAGAATAATCATTCTATATATATTTAAAAAAATTATATATATATTAGATTAAATATAATTATATTATATATATATATATATATATATAATATACTATTACAGATCTATTGAAAAATGAAATATCCTTATGACTTAACCCATATATAGAATACACACATACTATCTAAATTTTATATTATTAATAAATATATAATATTTTTATTTAACCTATAATCTTATATAAGAATTAGTTTATATATATTATATTTATTTATAATTATTATAGTAATAGTATCAATATCATATAATAGTAATATATATTATAAATATATGTATGAGTATTACTTTATATACACAAAACTTTTATAATATATTTACTTTATATATATTTATATATTTTATTTTATAATATTTTATAAAATGTTTAATTTTTTTTATTATATATTTATAGTTATTTAATTACTTATTTAATGTATTATATAATATATATTTATTATTAATTATATTAAATATATATTCTATATTATATATATTTATATTTATATATTATTTTTATATTATTTATTTTTTTAATTTATACTTATTTATTAATTTTTTTTATTAGTATAGTATTTACATATTATATAACTATATTATACAATCTTTATGATATACAATTGTCGAACATCTCTCTTTAGAATTGAAAAAAAAGTAATTATACCTTTAATTAATGTTAAATATAAATATATTATATTCTTTTTGCACTTTACATGTATATATCTATTTAATGTAATTTCCCTTCGAATATATGTATATATAAGCTATTCTTATTCCTTTCGATCAAAAGGCAGGAACATAAACAAAGGAACACAATACTAACTATAAACAAGTTAGGTATTCTTAGCGGTTCGGGCTACACAATTTATATCGAGGGCAATATTAAATATATATAACGTAAAAATATTTAACGTAATTTGAATTTAATTATTAAGTTCAATTTGACAACTGGAGCCGTTTAGCAGGTAAGTTTCAATAGTATATATATATATAATATATAATTGTATATAAAGTTATAATATAAATATCACAGTAGTATTATCGATAAATAAATAATTATAATTATATATATATATTAACAATATATAACATATATATATATATATATCCAGAGGTGGGCACCGTTCCCGGCTAAATTTGTGTTCTAATGATACCCCCTGGATCAATTTCTATACCCGGAATACATTTCTTCCAATTTTCACAAGAGAGTGTGTCTTTGTATCTTGCCTTTTTATTTTTATTCTAAATACGAAATAAATTAAGTCTTCAATTTTTCTTTAAAATATGCGGAATTGACGTTTTAAATAGACATCTGACAATAGAAAAAAGTTATGACAAAGAGAAAGGTTGAAAGAGATAGTGATGCGCTCACGGTGATGTTGCTGTAGTTTTTTTAGGTTTTTTAATTATTAACTTATATGGGAGATGTTTCTTTAAAATTCATTATTTCTAGTAAAACACAATGACATAAAGTTTTATTCAATTACTGGATCAATTTATTCTCATTATATTAGCATTATTAACTGTGGAATTTATTTTCAGTTTCATAGAAGTAAGGGACTCCTACAACGCCCTTCTGCAGAGTTTTATTTGTTTGTTTTCTAAAAAATACCCTTTAACTGTCTGAAGGCACAAATCAGATGGTTCTCACATACAGCTATCTCAGCTTAGGATCGGCTCCCGAGTTACATCGAAGTCGCTCTTAGATCTATGTGAGAAAAAATAATTTGGTCAACATTAGAATAATTCCATATTAATTTTGAACATTTGGCCATTTATATATATCACCTCCTAACCATTCAGCCTATTAGGGAAAGTGTGTCAGATGCCACAATCACTCTGGAGTTCTGGCCTATATATACACCGTTTTCTAGACTTCACTCGTCTCACCTGTTAATAAATATATAACTTAATATAATATATATATACTATATATTAATATATTATATATATATATAATATATAATTATATATATTATAATTTAATATATATATATATAATATATATATTTATTATAATAATAATATACCCTAGTATATATATATTAATGGGTATATATATATATATATAATATATATATTATTTTATATAATGATATATTAATATAATATTATATAGTTATATATATTATATATATATTATATATGATTGATTTTTGTGTTGTGAATTGATAGGAGTGAAAGTTAAAATGTGCATTCTTTTGTCATATGACGGATTAAAGTTGAAATTGGGATTATCGGATCCATTAATATCTGTTCTATGTAAATTAAGTTAGTGGGGGCTTGGATGAGGAGGAAGGTGATAGGAAAGAAAGTGGGTTTTAATGAAATTAAAGAGTTAATGCTCATATAAAGGAAATGGATAAATAAGGATAAGAATCTAAGAGTCAACTCGCAAGTATATCAAGCATTGAAATGTGAACTTAAGTTGAAACCTGATAGCAAATCTGGGAGCTAAATGAAGAAGCAGTTAATTAGCATAGTGCACAGTAGGATAATATATGTGGAATGTGCTAAACTGATAAGGAAAGTAAATAAATGTTAACTTAGTCAGTGGGTGGATCATGTAAGAGGTGAATGAAAGCTAGTGATTTTTATAAAGTAAAAAAGTAAAAAATGAGGGGTTGAATGTACTAAAGCCCAATGATAAAGTTTCAAAAAAAGATGTATTTGGAATTTATATAATTATATAATAGAGAGAAAAAAGAAATACTAAAGGGTGCATATGTAAGAGAAAAGAAGAGGTAAAGATACAGTTTGGAGATAAGGAGGATAGAATTAGGGAGGACATTTGACCAAGGGAGAATAAAGTGAAGCTACTTCTGGAAGGTGCGTGCTAAGATGGGATTTAAAGAATAAGCATAGTGAATATAGTTGGTATGGTGCTTTGTACAGCTGATTGAATATTATGATGATGAGGGGGTGTTGGAAAAGAGCACTTAAAAATTCAGTATATAATATGGTGGTAAAATAGTAATAAAGAGGTGATAGTGAATTATGTGTTATGATGGGTTTAGATGGTACATAAGAATAGAATAGGTATCTTATTGGGACTAGAGGAGTCATTACAAGGAGGTAATGGGTAGAGATGAGAAAGTTGAAGAATGGTAATAAATCTGTTAGGTTAAATAGATGAAATTTATACTGTGCAGAAATGATTTAATAAAATGGAGGACCAGATGGTTGATTTGCGATATTGGATATGGAAGTTGTGTAATAAAGCTTTATGGAAGGGTATAGTTCTGAGGGTATTTAGGTAGAGAAGAGGCAGTAATTAAATGATTAACCATCTAATATAATAAGGTTGTAAAAGGAGTGTGTATAACAATAGATTAGGAAATTATCATAGGTTGAATAAGCGCAAACTGTTTGAGTTGAGGATTAAGATATATATGCTGGTAATTTATATTAAACAGCATAATTTAATTTGATATTATTTAAAGTTTACTTACGGTCTTACTTGAAATTAAACGAGCATTAATAATGCTAAGTCACTTTTGCAATTAACTTGAGCACTATTTATTGATATCTATTATTACAGGTCACTTTACGATGTCATGTTGAGTTTTAATTTAGTACAATAATTAGCTATTTAGTTTTGAGTATTGACTTATCATGATCTGTTGTTTACGAATATATGGCTATATATTTAAGTCCAACTTCATGTGCCTCTTTAATAGACTTTAATCCTTTCTTTGAATTAATGGTTATTGAAGGTGATTACTTACACTCGTTTATAAATTAAAACATTGGTTAATAAATAATATTAAGAGTTTAAATTAATTTGCTTTAGGGTTTTGTCTTTCAATTAACTCGTGAATTACTGGATCAGTATAGTTTTATTTATTATAAGAATACGTTGAGGGCCAGCTTTGTTTGAATTGAGGCTTTTATGCTTAATTAACCCCTTAGTATTTTTCATGTTTAGGAATAATTAATTCTAAAATTTTTCCTTTCTTTTTTTGTAAGCAAATTCAAGAAATTATAATCTTATGAAAATAATGTATTAAAACTTTGATTTATTTATTATGTTAATTTAATATATTGTAATACATTTGATAAGCGTATTAATGGATTGGTAATTTATTACCGGAGACATAATTTATCAAATTATACTTGGTTTTAAAATTTAAATTAATATTCGTATCTTATTCATTATGAATTTTGTTGCCAATTTTAATTTTAATTTGAGAAATATTTAATTTTATTTGTATTAAATTTGAATTAAATATTCGTAACACAAATGAAGAGTTGTAATGAATTAATTTCATTTTAAAGTACTTTTTCAAGCTAAATATTATTTATTTTATTAATGTTACAGTTTTAAATTATATTTGTTTTTACTCTTAGTGATATTGATTCACTATAATTTAGCATTAGACTACACTATGATAGTCGGTACTTGAATATAACCTTTTTAATAGAAATAGTAATAAATACACAAGTTTATATTGGTACTAACAACCCTGATAGTATGGAACTATCCCTATGTGATGATTTATTTTTAGTAGATTGATGATATTTTCTTAAAAGTTTAAAAATTATGATTTTAGATGAATCAAAAGTTGGTTAAAATTTCGTTGCACCTTTCATTATCATTATATCTGGAGGAGGTCGAATAGAAGATATATAGAATGAAAAGGGATAATAAACTACAATTTAAGAAATAATTAAAACTTACTCACTCTAGAAAAGCCTGCGACACTACAGTTTAAATAAGTCTATATAACAAACAAAAGTCTATATAAGTCTATTTAACAATTGACACTTAAGATACTAAGAGATATAATCAAAGTGAAAGAATATTTGAAAATGGAATATTGTAGTGAAATATGGATGTTTAGAAAACATAATACAAAGTTTTAATATTTCTAAATACGATGTGATATTGAAAGGTCAGCCTTTCTGAAGAGATGAAGTAAGTAGATCATCCCAAATGAGAAACTTGATAAATTTAATAAATTTCTTCCCACTTTTCTTCTACGGAATCTTCTAGGGAATCATGCTTATGCCTTGCAACGATCAATCAAAGGAAGTTGTAACATTTATTTTTTATAGGGTGTGGCAGTTAATCAGTAGGTTATTGAATAGTAGGCCAGCATTACTAGCAGCTTATAACATAAGAACAAATATATAGGTGCCAATGACAGATGATTTTGACGGAGTTTTTATAGATTGAATAACTGTTTTGGACAACACAAAAAATTATGAGGTCTACCGCACAGTAGATTGACTCATTAACGGCTAATATAAGTCTAAATAATGGTGCCGCCTTATGCGAATAACACGAGATAGGAGTCTCCTTGAAAGAGTGATTTGACGATTATAAGAATAATAGTATAAAACCTTGGTCGCAGAATATCTAATCAATTAAAATTTTAGAAAATACTTGAAATTACTATTAACATCACACATTTAAAAGTGGAGGAAGAGATATAGAAAATCAAGGAAAACGAGAGAGATAGTTAAGTGCAGAGGCGTTTAAATAATAATAATTTCCTTGAGATGAATGAAGAGAATAGGAGGTAAGGTGGAGAACATATTATTTGAGAAGGAGATTGTTGGGGGATTCATGGATAATACCAGCCTCATTGAATTTGTAGATCCCACTATGAAGAAATGATTAAGTCTGCGGAGGATATCCAGCTAACCAATTTACACCTGAACGAAACCTCTCACACCTAATAATAATCCATATCTGACTAGGGCTTTAGTGCTTTCATACACTAAATTTTCAGTTGGATCTACTGGGTTGGTATTTTTCAAAGAATCTTGAGAGAATTTTGGAAGTCTCCTGTGGTCCTCATATTCAATACTCACGGGTACCAGAAAGACTGTGAGTAAAGAAGAAATACTTGGGTAATTTAGTCTCAAATTTAAAGTTAGATATTCTTGGAAGCATCAATAAATTAGATTACGGGGGTCGGTATTCAATACCTTACCTAGTATACACGGAACAAGATAGGCTACGAGGAGGCTAAGTTGCAAATTCAGATCTACGGCACAATCTCAATCTGAAATTGAGTATCCCTATGGATTCATGGGTCGAAATATCGGCAGGTTTTGGGGCCACTAACAAGATTACATAGACAAATTAATGGAGGCGAGTCCAGGCCGCTCATTCGGGCCCCTTTAAATTATTCAAATGAGGTTTTATTGAAATATAAATGTTAATAAAGAATTTGGCGTGGGGATGGAACCAGTGAGACAATACAAGTCCTGTATGGACAAATGAAAAAGCTTAAAAAAATGGATGGATTAGATTAAATACGATGGCAGGAGCTACATAGCTTTAAAGTTCACTATGAACTCCTACTGGGCTGACCAGACCAGAAATAGAGTTGTCAACAAAGGAGATAGTGGAAAATTCGCTACCACTAATAGAAATAGCTTACAATGTGGAAAAGTGCTTTCAATTGAATCGACCTATTGACACTAAAGAAAAGAGACAAGTCAAACAGGACACAGTGAACAAGAAGTACAATCAACAGAATCTAAAACAGAAAAAGATCAAAATGTTAAATGTAACTTTTGTAAATGCGAAGGACATTATGAAGACAAATGCTACAAGAAAAACAACTGTTGTTTTTCCTGCAGTAAAAAAGATCATCGCATTCAAGAATGTAGAAATAGAAAAGCCCAACAAGAAAATGCCAGTAACCCAACAAGGAGACAAGAGCCCACTACAACTACAACTAGTAGTGGTACAGGACAGTCAAGGACACTATGTTGTCCTTACTATGGCCAGGAACACCTCATGAAAGACTGTGTATTTAACGGGATTGAGGAGCAAGCGCAATCAAGCAATGGATCAAGAGATTCGCTATCAGAAAACAGACATCGCTTAAAGTAGCACGAGCAAGGCATTAAGGATGTCGCAGAGCAAAATCCTGGTCATGGCAAGTATATAGCGATAAATAGGGAACTTCAGAGAATATATCTTTACTTATAATCGCTATACACATAGATCATGTCAAGAGACTCTGAGACTCATGTAACACGTGCTAGTAGTCAGAGTCGTCTAGTTATCGCTATATGTATTTATCTTTATCGTTGTTAGTCTCATTAGATTTGTTTAAGTTTGTCTGTTTTTAGGAGGCTATATGGGTGTATATAGAATGAATTGTGGGAGTTATATGGTAAGCCTGCCTGAAGACACATGAAGGAACACATGACTGATCATCAAGGAACAAGGAGAGTACATGGATATTCAGTGAAAAAGTGTTATTAGAGTGCTTTTTTAACTAATAGGAAAAAGATTAGGACAGAAAAAATTAGAAAACTATTAGAAAAACATTAGAAAGCTAAACATATATAATACACTTAATTAAACTGTTGAGGTTCTTAATTAACTTTCTGTTTTTATAAACCTTCTTTTATCTACAAAGTCGTAACAGGTAAGAGGTTAGTTATTTTTGGTCTGCAATCTTCGAGTCAATTAGTATTTTAAGTAAAATGTTCGGAGTTTGATTATTGATTTGATTTTATGATCTTGAGACGTATCTCGTTATTTATTAATATTAGAGTGGGTATCAAGTTGCTTGATGTGAGTCGAAGACACGTTCTAAGAGGTTTTGAAGAGTCACACTCGCAAGTTAATAACTGTAACTGTGGCGGATGATGGTACCGCGACTTCGGGATTTGGACAAGATGGCAGGAGAGACAAGAGCTATATCATATCACTTGAAAGTTATTAGACACATTGATAATTCGTGCTATAAATTTATTAGGTGCATAGGAATGGATAGGAAGGAGAAGTTAATAATTCTTGGATTTCACGATATGTGACTCGGCTAATAGGTTTACACTGATCGTTAAAGTGTGTTGTTTTATTATTTATATACAAATGATATAATAGGTCTGATCATTAGTTGGGAAAATTTAAGGGTGAGAGTAGTGGAGGTCAATAAGTGAGGCGTGAGACAAGGGACATGGACTAAAAAAGCTAGGACATTAAATAACCAAAACAAAACATATTGGTGACACAGAGTCAGAACTTATTTAGGAGGGAGAATGAGATGAGTAATTTATGTGAGATGTTTTATATTTTAAATCTATTGTGCAATGTTTTTACACTTATTTTATATTGTTAAAGTTTAGTTTCATGATGCAATTCAAATTCTAATTTATTAATAATACAATTTTCATATGGAGTTATTGAGAGTAGTATAGATATGCGCATGTTGTATAGGTTTTAACTCTCTAAGTTAGTGTCGCACGCGCGCTCCCTCGTGTAAGATACTGATATTTTTAGTTGGTTATTGATGAGATCGCTTTTATTAAGCAGAACACTTAAAGAGGAATGAGTTTTCACCTTTATAAATTTTTTTATTATATAATACACTTATTATTTTCATGATTGATTTTATGTGGTATTGTCTATGAAATATATTATATGTGGAGTCTCAAGTGTTGCATAGTGGGATGGTTTGTTTTCTGATAATCATTTCAGTTTGATTTAGAGTGTGGCTATAATTCGTTCTAGAAGTAAGGAGGTTCTTGATTATTTCTGCGAGATTTGTGGTATGTGATATTTTTTGGATATTGGGAACACGAGCAAGAGGGGAGAAAGGATTAACTTCTGTACTCATTTAATTGTAACATAAGATATAAAAATATTTAAGAAATCTCCCAGAAAATTTAATAATTTAATAGAAAGTTGTCGAACCGGCTTGAGTTGCGCAAAGAATCACGGATAAAATACACAATAAGAGATTGTATTCTCAGAATAAATATCAAGTATACTAGTAAATGGTGCAAAATAAACAAAATTTAAAAAATATAAAAAAAAAAGAGAGAGAATTTTCAATATAGTATATATGGAATCTTTATACTCACAGTGATCTGTAATAACTATATAACACAACGTGAGAAAAAAGAAATAGAGGAAACTATTGAGATCTCTCTTATAGTATAACTGACACTATAAATACCGATTATACGAGACACAAGTAAAGAGGTTTCTTATATTTAGAAAATTATAATAAAGATATACAAGTTGAGTGAGTGAAAGGAAACCAATTGAAAAATATAAAGTGGAAAATAAACATTTGAACACAATGTAGGACAATGACACTTTGGAAACTTCAGGAACATTTTGAAATATTAAAAAAAAAAAAAAAAAAAAAAAAGGAACTTTTAACCCCTCGTAAAAAAAAAAACTTGAACTTAAAGTGATTAAAACTGAAATTAACCTTATAATATTACATAAAACTAATTAAAACCTTTAACTATAAAATAACTACATATATAAAAACTAATATTGACATTTCATATAATTGAATCTTTGAGTTTCTCACTTATGTAATTTATTGAATCTGGGAGAAGATACAGAATATTATGATAAAGGGTTTTCATTTGTATTCTCTTCTCTTCAATTAATCATTATATGGTCATAGTTACTCAGGCTAATCATATATTGTCATGTCATGGTAAATTTGACTAATACTTACCTTATTAGAGAGCCAGTTGGAAGTATTTGTTATGGGATTGGTCGTTATAGGGAGTTCATCTATCTGATAAATATTCGAAGCTAGGTCAGAGGCAGGATCATAGGTTCCAATAGTCGCGCAACTAACGTGTTACTAACGTGTAAGGGTCATTTTTGATCACACACTAAAATAACGTAAGCTATTGGAGCTATTCTGTTTACGGGTAAACATTATGAGCAGCGCTCAAGAGAAATAGGTGTATGAAAAGGAGGTACATGATACACATACTTGTTATTACACATGAATTTTATATACACCACATGAACATGGAGTTATGTATGAGAGTATCACTGCGGGAATATTAGAGGTAATTATTAGGTATTTGGCAGCATGGAACACTTTAATTTGAAAACTTTTTCTTTTATCATTTATTACTCATTATCGTAACTCGAGGTTCGAGAAGGTTACTCGAGGTACCAGGTGATATTGAGAGTGTAAATATCTTTTTTATGATGTTATTTAAACCCTTATTCTCATACCTATGCTCCGCTGACAGATAAGTTCTTCAGCGAGCGACAACAAATTTCAACTTGGGTAGATGCTTTGTAATGTAAGCGGCTATATAAACATAATTTGCGTAGTTAGATAAGATTTTCGGGGAATATTGACAAACAAAGCTCGTGATGGCTATGTTCCTACTGACCATGTGGTAGGTGGAAGCGACCGCAGGGTGCAATAGTAGTATACCGCTAGTCGCTACATGATCGCGTGATACCGTAGAGTAATGTATTCTCAACGAGTAGGAGTAGTTTATACGCTCATATTTTTAGAAAGGAATACAAACTGGAGCAAGTATAGATTGTTTAACACGTAAGTGATACATATTTCTATGGCCACAATTTGAAGTAAAATTGCGGTGTTGAGTCGAGTAGATGTTATTATAAGGCGAAGTATTACACCCTAAATCAGTATGAAGAAAGAAGAAAAGAGAATGAAGAATTGATTGAGAAGGTGAAGTATAGAGAATTTATCTAGAGGGATAGAAGACGATCGTCACGACGATAAATTCTGAAAGGATAGAAAGAATGGAAGAAGAAAATGGCTATCGAACCACTAGACGGAATCGATAGCCCCAAGGTTAAAACCTAATGATGGATCTAGACATTAATTCAGATAGATATCAGAAACATAGTGCACGTCAAATACTTTCTAATAGAGCTCCTATTTTGGAAAGATTTCACGTGCTTTCTAGGTAGTATTCATTTCTAGGTGTAAATAATTATATATAAACAAGAGAAAATACGCCTATTGAACCGAATAAGCTAGCAGTCAGAAAAAGAACAAAACATTACTTCAAATTTAACAAATACGAGTAAGCTACGAACAATTACAAAACCAAAGATCTAATATACGCGTAAAAATACTCGAAAGAGTGTTGCATTGAGACATATGGATACTTTCAACTTCTCTACAACGCGCTCATATACATAAAGACTCGCAGCCAATACCAAAGAGGCTTTAGTCTCCGCCCACAAGATTTGAGGAATTGTGAGTGAAATCCAGCAAACACTCTCGAGTTAACATTATAAAATTATACACCATTGGAGCCCGAGGTCCTGTGAATCAAGTTAGAAAGGTAATTTACTACGACCAGATAATAGATGAGAGAAAAACAGAGTAGAGAGGGGAAAGAGGACTCCATAACACAATGAGGAGAGGAGAATTTGGGAATATTATTTTTGGAAAGCAACACCCACAGTAAATTCTTGAATACACTGCAAAATGCAAACAAACATATTAAGGTAATTATAGATATTTGGTATCTTCTAAATAGCTACAGAGCTTAGATTATATATACATGAGGTATCACACTAATATATTAGGAGGAAGTGTAACAAAACAAAGGAAGATACACTTTTATAAATAAGTCATTTATATTAAACAAACGGGGATAATAAGTGGAGAAGAATTATTTAAACATCAACAAATATGAAATTGTCAAGAATAGAACGCCAATTATACGTAGAAGATATGGTTTCCACGCATAGATATCATCGCTAGCTTACTCAATTCCGAGATGTAACATCTTACCAAAGGAGCATTCGCAAATATAGTGTATATTGGGAGTCTGAAACGCTCTTGTGGAAAGCGCACCTTCATCCATTGTAACCAAGCAGTTCAACGGTATGGGGCATTAAGAAATAGATTGCTGATAATAGCGTTGGAGAAACAACAGTCAGCGAGTTGGTCTTTGAAAATAGTGAGCAAATGTCTAAGAATGCATAAACAAATAGTGAATAAAGGTATTCAGTGTATGTATGTATGTATAATACATTAACATATAAACATTAACATGATACAAAAAAAGCTAGCCACACATCCATGGCGTATTAATAGTACCTAAATAGGGGGCCAAATTCTCAGGGGAAGAATATCGCTTTTTAACAATGTTGACTCAGTCCGCACGGTTTATCACAGAAGTTGAGGGTGGGATTAATATAGACATAAACAAAGCGTTTTCCAACCCGGTAGAAGGCCAAAGCGAGAGTATAAAATAATCTAGGTTATTGCTCACTTGGATACGAGCAGTCAGCCTATCATACTAAGAAACAAAAGTAGCGCAAAACATTATGATCTTTTGGCACTATATATTACTACCATCGAAAGAGATGATTAAGCTTGAAGTGTTATTAAGACGTAGGGTAATTGTACGAGAACTCTGGAAGCTTAATTCGCCTTGATTTTGGCGAGCGAGGAGTACAAATTACTCGTATTATAGAGTATCACAATTTAAGTAAAACATAACTATGAAAACTAAACAAATATTAGCTTTACTCTATTGTATGGAATATCGAACCGAGTCAATACAATATGTTGGCAGATTGCTGTTTTAAAAAGTGTTCTCACAGCTGCTTGAAGAAGTATTTGTAATGTTCTCAATATTTGTAGAGGTGCCACAACCATTATTCTGGCACGGGCACAGCTTGGACTAACGTAACAAAGTTTCCGCATCCCAAAAAAACTACTCCATCGAATTTCTTTTTATTAATATATAGGAAGAACTACGAAAGATTAATTGTCATGAATTCTATGAAGTGTCATACATCAAATCACAACCTAGGACTCAACATACATACGATAGAAAAAGCGAAATAAAATTTTTATGATTTTGAAACTATTTTCTAAAATAAGCATTCCAGAGCTATACAAATGATAATTATCATAAAGAAACTGAGTTTCAATTTTTTGGGTCGTACTGAATAATAAACCGTCTAAGACTATTATATAATATATGTTTGCGCCAGCATTACCCAATAAAAAGTACTAACATATATGATAGCATTAATATTACATTAAAACAAAAGAAAATATAATTGTAGCAGCTGCTAATGTACAATAACAAACCTAACACAACTTATACACATACTATATTATATAAATAATTGAATCTAGTACGCGTATATAATTCAAAAGTTATAATTAACAGCATATTTAAACCGTACAGTTATAAGTAAACATAACATAATGCGGCAAATAAGTGCTAACCTTACTTTAAACAATACTTATTTTTCAAACATATCTCTAAAACATATTAAACCCCGTTGGAACTTACACTTTTGGGACACAGAGTGAATCGGGCCATTTCTCAAAAGGGGGAGGTTTTGAGCACAACATGAATTTTGGTGGTAACTATTAAGACCACCCTGGTTGGTCGAGAAAGCGTCCACAGCTCTAAATAAGCAGCCCCAGAGATGCGCAAATTAGAAAAAGGCCGGAATCCATCATTCTAATCTACAAAAGAGTGCTCCGCGGATGAGCTTACGTCGTGCAGCTGTTATAGACGGCGAGCAACGATACTCTCATCCGAAGCGTACAGCTGATACGTATTGGGAGTTATCTGGACGAGGATATCTCGATTCATATTTATTGCATTACTACGAATGTGAGTGAGGTACTTAGTTTAAGACGCATATATAGACCGCTTCCTCTCGCGATATTCAGAAACGTGAGACCCACATTTCTTAACTAGAACAAATAATCATCAGGTTTTTCGAGCTTTACAATCGAGCATTCTAACAGCGCTGCTTCTTTGGCTTAAAATAGCCTGAATATACGCTACAAAAGGTATCATAGAGATATAGGTAGAATCGCCCCGAGAACCCAAGAAGAGGCTATGTATGTTATGACTAAGCAAATATATTTTGAATAAATTTAGTGGTATCTAAAAAACTGGTTTGATATAGACATCTTCCTAGGAAGCCACATACACCAACAAATTAGCAGCAAAGAGAGTATCTCATCACTATTATAGGATATCAGATACACGAGTGTTCAGCACATCAAGCAATAAAAAATATCCATAACACAGAGAGCATATAAAGTTCGTCCTCGGAGCAGTTAAGGAGATACAAGCAAGACACGTATAGGATATACTATCGGATTATGACAAGGTCAAGACTAGAACTACATCAGTACCATTCAATTTGCTAAAAATTGAAAAAGGGATGGAACAATAAGTAAAACCTATTAACCAGAACCTCATGTAAATGGCCATTTAATATCACAAGCGAAAAAGCCTCGTACCTCACCACAATAGAGGGAGAGGAACTTTGAAGGAAGGCTTTACTTTCTAGAGATAGCGGTCTCTTGAACAACCAAAGTATGTCTGAAAGACCGAGGTGGATATGGCAGCAACCTAAATAACACTGTCCTATATTTGGGTCCTCGAAGAACCATATCAGTCAACACGTGCCTACCTAGCACCATCGCAGAATTTACAGCTAACAAAGATTAACTACAGGCTCATTCGTGAGAGTACAGTCCAAGATTCATACCGCGTAGAAACATAGAGAGAAAAGAAATATCAAGTTATCTAATTATAAATGTTGTAGACGAGATAAGTACCCAAAAATCACATTGTTTAAGAATCCAAACAGCTTACTAATCATTTCTTGTAATCAGATAATAAGCGTTTCCAAGTGCTTTATTGTATATTAAACTCTTTGCGAGTGTCGGAGTAGGACTGAGGGTACAATACCTCTGAATAGGAGTGAATGTCAGTTGTAGATTAAGTATCCGCTAATTTCTCTGTCGACATACTCTAATATCAGACGAAATATGTTATGCTACCTAGTCCCTTCACTTACCTTCTATCCTTTGGTAAGAAATGTAACCTACGCAGTTAAGTTAGGCGTCTTCGAATGTCCCAAATCTTCAAAACATATTTCAATCACACTTCCAGATAAAAAGCTCTCTTACGATATTGCTTGAATCGCGTGAGGTATAGTCTTGTTGTATGAGAGATTGGTGGCAACCAGGTACCTGAGGTCACCACTTGATTCTGATATAAAGTTTTTTTATAGTATGCATATTAAGGGAGAGAGATTGAGGTGGGCATTGCGTGCATGATAAAGTGGCGTACATCACTAACTTCCCATAACAGTGTGTATGGGGACTATCCCATCCACACTTGAGTAATGGGAGAAACAAACAGCTTCAACTACTCTGAAATATACATGGAAAAAGTACCCTAAGCGCCATTCGACTTGACATGAATGGCACACAGATAAATTATTGACACGCTATAACTATATCTTGGTAGAGCTGTTAAAACAGATTTACATTAGTCTTTTGTATATGTCAAGGTATTGTGTGAGACTGATCTTTGAGTAGGAGTAGCCCATCTATCAAGGCCTTCATAACCAACCGAAAAAAGGTTGTATATCTATTTAGCAGACCGTCATAGTCTGGACGTAAAATAGTAAGAAGTAAGATATTAGGGCAGCTACCCGAGCAAGCGTGAGCGTGACATAAGTTACTTTCTGAGAATTTAGTCAAGCTGATGGGTCTACTTTAAAATATATTTAAAGAATATAGGAGGGGAAGTATGTTCCAGGATTAAGGGGTAATTACAATTTTATACATTATATTACGTATTGACAATACACAAACAGGGTGAATAATAGGATCAATTACTTTCACTTTGAGCTATATATGGAAAATCCACACAACTTATCCGAGAGAACTACGCATCATATAATACACTTTCATCTTCAATTAATTCCGATCATTAAATTACTAATAGGTTTAATTCTGTCCGATATTTTGAGGATAATTGGATCAATATATATATATTTAAGCTTTAATTTAATTTATACATATAGCATTATTAATATATGAAAACGTATAATAATATTAATATTATAAATAGTTAATATATTTATATATATATATATATATTAAAGTACTAAATAAACTATATGTTAAGGTAAGATATATTAAACCTATAAACACGGCACCATTACGCATTTATAATAGAATATACAAGTCTGCTAACTATTTAAGCAAAGTGTATGTGTCCACTACTTATGAACTCAGATCACAGTACAAACCGAAATAACCGAATATTCGGTCTAAAATTAATACCTATTATAGCAGGCATAGCGTAACAAAACGTCACACGATACACATCCGATATTCAATCACAGCCCGAATAATAATATCTTGACTAACTTCGGTTATGCAAACGCATTTCTGCCTAAGTAGTACATATGCAATGTTAATTCGATTTACAATTAGTATAATATCTTCAAAAACTGTGTTTTACTACACATTGTAGTGTACGGAAAAATAAGAAAACTTACACTGGTTCCGCATTCTATTAACAAGAGAGAATTTTTATTCTTTGGAATGGAATCTTTTGTAAAGCTACGAGATAGATATTTAACGTAATAGCAAGAAGGTGCTGATAAACATATATTATGTATGATTCCCTCGGTAATTATGCTTGAGTATCACATCCGCTCCGATATTCTTCGTCAATCAATGGACCCTATTTTTTGCATATTTCCTAGGAAAGCTTAATAATTTCATTGTGTGAGTCACTCCGTAGAGGCTACGAGTATAGATCAAACCTGCTATCCCGCATTATCTGACAGTAGTCAACGAACAAGTTTTATGTATTCTAGCTCGCTCTAATCAATTTACATGGGAAGACATAGTGGTAACTTTAGTACGTCTAATAGTAATGGAGGGCCTCAAATGACCATCTGGAGATGATGGTCGTATTCATTATTGAACCATCTGAAATTTATACAGTCGGTGGTTCCATCATAGGTGTTCACATTAAAAAATAAGTACATATATAACAGACAAGACTTAACACAAAATGTGAATAAAAACTTATTTAGATAACAGTTTAACATCTAATTTATACACAAACTCAGGATGTTATCACACTGACAGAACGACTCTAATGTAATGTGTATAATCACAACGCTTATGCCGAAGTCTGGTCCAATAGCTGTTGGCAATTCGAAGGGTTTAGAGACATGGAAAATGACTACTTGCGAGATTCATGGCGACCAATACAAAAATGAACCGTAACATTTATATCGTAACAGTAGAATGCAATGAGCTTGCGGTAAAGCAGCTCTTCCCACAGTCAGATGGTAACCTTGTAGTATTGCAGTGAAGTGCAGCCTTTAACTAACCTCGCAATATCGGGACACTTTTATAAATCACACATAGCATTCCACTCATGCATTTTATAGGGTTAGATGCCGGTGAGTGGAACCCGACTGTGTTAAATTGACAACTATCACACTATGAGCAGTTTAAGGTGTTGTGTGTTTGTTACAAATTTTTTAAAAACCGGCAACAAAAAAGGTTATATCATACAATTACTGGGTGCCTCCTTGTCTAAATTATCTACATAGGCGTACTCGGTAACCAGATGAGGAGAGGAGATAAATGGCAAAAATCAAGAAGTTTGGAGAGACTACAACATCAGGATGAGGCAACAATTTAATGGCATGGCAATAAGGCATTTCGACAATACTATAAACATTACTAAGATCATTAATTATTTATATCAAAAATCAAAACTTGAACCACTATTTATTGAGATATTTGTGTCAGATACTGACATACTATGCTACAAAAATAAATCTAATTATACGAAATAGGATGCTGATCCACTGTTATGGTGGAAAGAAGAAAAGCTCTTTTATTCTGATTGCATCTTACCTGAATTAGCTAGGAAATATCTCTCTGCTCCACCTTCAAGTGTATTTAGCGAGAAAATGTTTAGCCAAGCAAGAAATATTTATACAAGTAAAAGGAATCGTCTTTCTCCAACACTAGCTGATCAGCTCCTGTTTCTTCATCATAATTTAAGAGCATTTGATTTTAAATATTAGAGAATGGTTATCTAAATATCAATGCACAAGCTATTTAACTTTCCTTTTACTGACTTTGTGTTTAGCAATATAATTTAAATTTCTCAAAAAATTCTATTGTGATACTCAAACCAGTATCGATAACTTGCTGGGTACATGCACTTTATAAATATATTATATAAATTTTTATACTAATATATATAATCTATATATATATAATATATTCTATATAATTATAAATTATATATATATATATATATATATATATAATATATATATAGTTTCAAAATCAAAATAGCTTAGGACGCCAATAGTCTCTAATAATTTAAAGATTAAAGATATATATCATAATTTTTTAGTCTTTTGGTCAGATATGGCATGTAGTTTAAAAGTTCTTTTACCAATTTCATTTACCTATTTCTGTTTTGTATTTTTAAAGCTAGATTTATCAAAAGTGTATTTTTTGTTAGGGGTTGTCATTTTGGATATCAAACCCTTTTAAGTTGTTTATCAAAATAATAGTCAATTTAGCTTAACACTTCGAGGTCAAAGTAAGCGGAGGATGCGTGGCTGAGGTATCTGTCCTGTCATAGGCGGTCCTTAATTCCTATTAAATAGAGCACTCTTTCATAGG
>JABUQX010122570.1:0-5000 GCA_015478945.1 Trachelipus rathkii | reverse complement strand
TTTTATGTTTATAACTTAAAAATTTTGCATTTTTACATACCTTAAAGCAGTAAATCAGTAAATCAGTAAATCAGTAAATCAGTAAAGCAGTAAATCAGTAAATCAGTAATTCAAACCACACACTCTATCCTCCTACCCATTCGTGATCTATTGATCTATTGATCTATTGATTCAAGTCATATTTTGTACAACATAACACAAAAACTTTTATTTATTTTGTTTTGTTTTCTTTAAACATTTTGTTTTTACTAAAAAATTTATTCTTTTTATGTTTATAACTTAAAATATTTGTATTTTTACATACCTTAAAGCAGTAAATCAGTAAATCAGTTAATCAAACCACCCACTCTATCCTCCTACCCATTCGTGATCTATTGATCTATTGATCTATTGATCTATTGATTCATGTCATATTTTGTATAACATAACATAAAATAAATTCTTTGCTGTATGGTGTTGTTGAAATGTCACGTTTGTTGTTGCATTTGTTGCAGTTGTTGATGTTGTTGTTGTTGAAATGTTGTTGTTGTTGTTGTTGTTGTTGTTGTTGTTGTTGTTGTTGTTGTTGTTGTTGTTGTTGTTGTTGTTGTTATTGTTAAATATATAAAACGTTCAAGTTAAATGAAAATATACAACACTTTTTCAAACATATCTCAAAAATATTAATGTTAATTTTACATTAACATTGTAATATTGAAAACTAAACAAAAATATATCTCATCCTAGCCTAACTGGCATACAGCATTCATTAACAAGGTAACTAAAATTAGAAGTTTCAACTTACCAGCAGAAGTCAGCATAGCAATCTCAATCTTTACTATACACAACCTCACAATATATAATTATTATTATTATTATTATTATTATTATTATTATTATTATTATTATTATTATTATTATTATTATTATTATTATTATTATTAAGTAAAGCAGTAAATCAGTAAATCAGTAAATCAAACCACCCACTCTATCCTCCTACCCATTCGTGATCTATTGATCTATTGATCTATTGATCTATTGATCTATTGATTCATGTCATATTTTGTATAACATAACACAAAAACTTTTATTTATTTTGTTTTGTTTTCTTTAGACATTATGTTTTTACTATACAAATTTATTTATTTTGTTTTATTTTTACTATAAAAATTTATTTATTTTGTTTTATTTGCTTTAAACATTTAGTTTTTACTAAAAAAATTATTCTTTTTATGTTTATAACTTAAAATTTTTGCATGTTGTTGTTGTTGAAATGTTACGTTTGTTGTTGTTGTTGTTGTTGTTGTTGCTGTTGTTGGTTTTGTTGTTGTTGTTGTTGTTGTTGTTGTTGTTAAATATATTTAACGTTCAAGTTAAATGAAAATATACAACACTTTTTCAAAGATATCTCTAAAATATTAATGTTAATTTTACATTAACATTGTAATATTGAAAACTAAACAAAAATATATCTCATCCTAGCCTAACTGACATACATCATTCATTAACAAGGTAACTAAAATTAGAAGTTTCAACTTACCAGCAGAAGTAGGCATAGCAATCTCAATCTTTACTATACACAATCGCTCAAAATATTATTATTATTATTATTATTATTATTATTATTAATTTATTATATTATTATTATTATT
The DNA here is from genome assembly GCA_015478945.1 of Trachelipus rathkii. Classification (NCBI taxonomy): domain Eukaryota; kingdom Metazoa; phylum Arthropoda; class Malacostraca; order Isopoda; family Trachelipodidae; genus Trachelipus; species Trachelipus rathkii. Next base: position 3,369 of record JABUQX010122570.1, on the reverse strand, counting down.
ATTATTATATTATTATTATTATTATTATTATTATTATTATTATTATTATTCCACATAGATCTCACAACACCTATAACGCGTGCGATCACTTTGCCTGCAGACCAACAACTAAAACATTGGTAGGTAAATTGCTCTCTACCAGACACCTATGCATTACGTAATCTTGTTACGTTCAAGGGATAGCCAATCAGAGAACTGTATTTGCTATACCATCACGGTCAGCCAATGAAATTCGAGGAATGACTCATTAATCTTAATATCTTTTGACACATGAGAAGGGTAACGAGATTTATTACTTTTTCCCCCAATATCTTTTGACACATGAGAAGGGGTAATGAGATTTATTACTGTGTTCACAATATCTTTTGACACATGAGAAGGTAAAGAGATTTATTACTTTGTACACAATATCTTTTGACACATGAGAAGGGTAACGAGATTTATTACTTTGTTCCCAATAACTTTTGACACATGAGAAGGGTAAATAGATTTATTACTTTTCTCCCAATAACTTTTGACACATGAGAAGGGCGACGAGATTTATTACCTTGTTCCCCTTTTGTCCTTACTTAACATCTGTTTTTATCTTAAACAGTAGTTTTATTATTATTATTATTATTATTATTATTATTATTATTATTATTATTATTATTATTATTATTATTATTATTATTATTATTATTATTATTATTATTATTATATCAACTATATATGTATATGAACATAACAAACCTAACATACCGCGCACACACACACACACACACACACACACACACGCACACACACACCACACACACACACACGCACAAAGACACACACATACACACACACACACACACATTTCTATATTATCACAAAGGTTGATAATAAATAGAGGTAATAAAATAACTTTGCTATTTACATTTTATTATTCAAAATATTTGTACATAGAAAACATTAAACATTGTACAATAAACATAGATGGATATTTATAATATATTAAATGGAGATTAAAGTACCCTTAAATCCATAGGATGCTGTTCGAAAAGAATTTTTGATAGAAAACCGCTTATCAGCTGTATGTTGCATCATCTTGGTCCCGGATACAATACTAACACCTCCGTATTTTCCAGGTTGAAAAGTTGTAGTAGGAATACTATAGCATAACCCTCCTCTGTTACTACCGTGTAAATTAGCATTAGGATTCTGTGATTCGTCTATTCGAGCTGCGTTTTTATGAGGCAGGTCATCGTTTCGTGCATCATCTTCATCGACATTATCCAATTGTATTTCATTCATTGCTTTCACTGTAACATCATGGTTTTTGATATCATCATACAATGACTCATCATGGCCTGTACTATTTTCAGAACTATGATCATACACCAACTTTAGCAGTTTTTCAAAATTAATAGTATCTTTTGTATCTTTATTGATTGTAAGGCCTTTGGCCTTTACAATATATTTTATATTTCCATCAGCGGTTCTTATTCTAACAGCATAAGACTTTGGCCCTGTACACACAAAGGAATCACCGTAGGCCCCAGGACCGTAATCTGCTATTTCATCTGTTAGTTCACCTAAAAAGTTTCCTGTTTCAGGAACTTAATCGTTTTCTCCAGCGACAAAAATACAAGAGTCTGTATCGCAGTACAATGCCCTTTGTTTGACTTTGTTAAGTAACTCGTATAATTTTATACGTGCATATGCAGTTGTAAACGACGCGATAGGAATATTTGTAGCAGTTGACGATCGTTCGGCTAGCGCATTTTTTACAACTGTCACAACATATTTACTGCCTATTGGAATAACGCTAGGGACTTCAATATCGCTTTGGTTTATTAGTTCCCATACTTGTTTATCACTAGTACATACTACATCTTCTCTTGTAGGTGTATTTTGTGCAAATTTTCCCCAAAGAGAATTGAGACACAATTTTGCAATGAATCGCATCCCAGGATTTTTCTTGATATTGTTAATATCAAGTACGACACCTTCCTTTTCTTTGAAAAGACGGATAAACTCTTTAAGTTTTTCCTCGAAATCAGGATCATCCTCGTGAATATTATTTGGTAGACCTGATGCCTCTGTCTTTATTTTTAGGAAGTGGTTCACATATCCTTCAAATAAAAACTCCTTCTCTTTAAACGTCCAAACTTCAAATATTTTAAGTATTTCGTAACCCATCTCTATTGCCAATTGAATTTCAGGTGTTGTGTATACACCTTCAATGGCTCGTTCATTCTCATCATGATTGCATTTCGCACAATTTTCTTCAACACATTTTACACAGAGTGGAAATATTAGTTTATTTTTGGTTCGTTCAGCGAGGACAGGGATGTATAAGTCTTGAGGAGGAAGAATCTTAATGTAAGCTGTACCGAAATATTTATCATTGATACCATTCTTAAATGATTCAATGTCTGGTACTTTATCACCTATTAGTTTTTGTGGGGGACCACAAGGGTATTTCATTCGCTTCTGAACATAAGGATAAAGTGATGTATAGTCTAAATACATGATCTTCTGTCCTTTAGTTGGAGGATAGTAATGTACGAAGGGTTCAGTACGGCCTCCAAGCAATGAATTATCAATTATGAGCCTGTTGTTAACAACATCATTACTAAGATGCTGAATATATTCACTAATGCTTATATTTTTATCGGGATGATTAGGATCTTGAATAATTTCTTCTTTTTGCATTTTCCATTCACATTCCCACACACGTACTACATTAAACCCTGCTTCTTTATATCTATCTTCTTGTTTCATGGTGAGATTGTAGCGATCCACAGCCGATATGCCATGCAGCGTACCTTTTCCTTTATTACAGCCTTTATGGCCATGCCATGCACAACCATGGTATAGGAAAGCAGTTTTTACTCCATTTACATATCCGAACCCATCAGGGTAGAGCCATTTATTTTTAATTTTGAACCCCTCCACCGTTGCGAGCGTGCCTTATGTCTATATTGTTCAATTTTTCCTGATACAAGAGCCAGCGAATTGCTTCATATGTGAAAGGTTTAGGGTTCTCTCGACCTAGAATAGTAATTTTTTCCTCAGGCATAAACACATTTTTATAAAGTGTAAAACATAAAGATGCAATTGTTGTGTTATTATCTAGACAATCTATATCAAATTCTTTAATGAAGCTGCCCCTAAACTTCTCAAAACATTTTCTTAGTATATTAACATCTTGTACACAATACTTTTCACATTCTTCAAAAATATTGTATTCTTTACCTATAAACTTATTATAGTACTCTTCAAATGCTTGCTTTTCATTTGTCGACATTTTTTCTATTTCGAAGAATTTCTTATCTGGAATAAGTCCTTTATAATTCAAGGTATCTTCATTTAAAAATGTATAGGGAAAGAAACCCTTGG
>JABUQX010122569.1:12500-15292 GCA_015478945.1 Trachelipus rathkii | reverse complement strand
CACCGCACCGGCTCCAGCACCGGTGCCTGTACCAACTCTGTCTTCTCTGTCTCCTTTCTCCATCCTTCCTCCTTCTTCCTTCTTTCTCTTATGCACCCGCATTTAAACTTTTTTATTTCAGTTAACTCCTTCTCCGGGGGTTCCAAACAATCGCCCTTCCTACTTTCTCTCGTTCCTCCTTCTTCCTCCTCTCATTCCTTCCTTTCTTTCTTATGCACTCCGTGCATTTCTTCTACTTCTTTTATTTCAGATGGGGAGTCCCAAAGCTCCAGCTCCGATTCCAAATCCTCTCATCTTCTGCACATATGCAAATTTCATCCCCTTCTAAGATCCTTCTATCTGGAAGGAACCAGCACCCCTTCTCCGAAGGGGTGCACTCGGCCTCGATTCCAGGCAGACGGAGTCTGCGGCGGCACAGCCAGGCAACCGGAAATAGATACCATCGCGCAAACTATTTATTATTTATTTATTATTTATTAATATTTTAATTTTATTTTAATTTTAATTTTTTTTTTTTTTTTTTTTATTTTATTTTTTTTATTTTTAATTTATTTTTAATTTTAATTTTAATTTTTATTTTAATTTTAATTTTTAATTTTATTTTAATTTTAATTTTTTAATTTTTTTTTTCCTTTTTTTTTCCAGTTTCCAGGAATCCATTTTCCAGTTTCCAGGAAGTCATTTTCCAGTTTCCAGGTTCCTGGAATCCTTCCAGGATTCCAGGATTTCCAGGATTCCAGTGCCATCCAATATTACACTCTAACTACGGCGATATATCGAACGAATGTTATTAATACTTTTCTTTCGATTATATTTTTCAGTCAACCAGAGCACGTAGAAAGACGATTTAAACGTCGATATAGGGGTAAAAAACATCGATAAATCGATTGAAACCATCAAAAATGGTCTATCGATTATTTAAAACCTTCTAGGAATCAAAAAACCCACTTTTGGGGTTAAAACCCATGAGTTCAGGCTCAAAACCTCTGAAGTCGGTCTTCCAGACCTTAAATTCGGTCTCACCGACCTTGAAAACCCTAACCTTGACACGTCAAGCTTGAAAAACCGGATGTTGCAAAATGTTGCTTTGCAACATGTGCAACTTCCGGTTGCAACTTCCGGAAGCCGGTTTGGCCGTCAGTTGTCCACCCTATACTACTACATCATCTGAATTATATATATATATATATATATATATATATATATATATATATATATATATATATATATATATATATATATATATATATATATATATATATATATAGTATATATAATATATATAATATATATATATATATATATATATATATATATATATATATATATATATATATATATATATATATATATATATATATATATATCATGAAATATTTCAAAATCAAACCTATGTAGCTTTATGATGAAACTAACGCCATTTTTTATCTTTCATAACTCTTTTGAAGACCTTTAAGAAGCGTATTTTTTTGTTTACATTTTGTAACTTTTATTGCATTTGATAAACAATAGAGTATCGCCAATGTTCAACAATAACTATTTTAGATGCAAAGGAAATTCTGTAATTTTATTTGTAAAAATACATTGTTTTCAAAGATTTCTATAATTTTGATAATTGAAACTATTAATTTCTTCACAAATCCACAAATAATTAAATAATTCAAATAATTAAAATATATATATATATTTAATATATAGATACTTATAAATACAAAAATATATTTACATATATATATATATGTTATATATATATATATATATATATATATATATATATATATATATATATATATATATATATATATATATATATATATATATATATATATATATATATATATATATATATATGCCACTTTCTAACGCGATAATATAATAATATTTTGAATTTCTTCTGCTGACTGAAATCGTCGCCCTTTTAACAGATCCTTCATGCGAGGGAAAAGATAGAAATCAGCTGGAGCCAAATCTGAGGAGTAAGGAAGTTGAGAAAGCACAGGTACGTGGCTGTTCGTCAGATATTCAGAGACCAGGAGTGAACGATGTGCCGGGGCATTGTCATGGTGCAATACCCAATTTTTCGCTTCCCAAAGCTCAGGACGTTTGCGTCGGATTGCGTCACGAAGACGACGGAGAATATCAATGTACATATGCTTGGTAACTGTACGACCCTGAGGTATGAACTCAAAGTGCACGAGACCTTTAATGTCAAAGAAGACCTCCAGCATGACTTTCCCCTTTGAGCGATCTGCTCGAACCTTTTGTTTTCGTGGTGAACTCGGAGATTTCCACTCAGAGGTCTGACGCTTCGTTTGAGGGTCGTACAGGTAACACCACGTCTCATCGCCAGTTATTACCCTATTCAACAATCCTCGATCCGCATCCATCATAGCAATGAGCTCTCCGCTTATGTAGGCCCGCTCTTCACACTGCTCCTGGGTGAGGAATCTTGGGACAAGGTGCGTACACACGCGGTGCATGTTCAAGTCTTGTGCGAGGATCGCGTGACAACTGCCATGAGAAATCCCGACAATATTGGCAACATCATCGATGGTTTGCCTCCGGTCAGTTCGGATTACCTCCCGTACTCTAGCAATGGTGTCATCATTACGCGCTGTTGATGGTCTGCCGACACGCTCATCATCTTCCAGCGACTCCCGCCCTTCTTTAAAGCGCGTATACCACTCGTAAACTCGGGTTCGCGATAATGATTCATCACCATACACCTCCTTTATCAAATTGAATGTTTCTGTAAACGTTTTCCGTAATTTGACACAGAATTTAATGTTTGC
>JABUQX010122569.1:0-5000 GCA_015478945.1 Trachelipus rathkii | reverse complement strand
TGCAACGATACTATAATATATATATATATATATATTATATATATATATAATATTATATATATAATATATATATATATATATATATATTATATATTATATGATATATACACTCAAAATATATAATTACGAATGCATATACATAATATTTAAAATCTATTACGAGTCTATGATACTTACACAGTCACCACGGCTGGGATATCCCGGGATATGTAGATACGGCGACCCAGTGACATTAACTCACTCTTAACGAATGCAATCTCGCTAATTATCTTTGCAAGTGTAGCGGCCTGGTATGCGCGTTCACTGATGCGACAATGATAGTGAATGCACGTGATAAGAATATGTATTCCTGTAAAAATAATAAATGCGGGAAGTGAATAACAATAATAAAATAAATAATAATAAGTAATAAATAATATAATAATCAATAATAATAATGTTAATATAATAATATATATATAACTAATAATAATAATTAATATAATAATCAATAATAATATAATAATACATAATGTGATAATAAAATAATAATAAATAATAACCACTCATAATAATAATAATCAATAATCAATCAATAATAATAATAATAATAATAATAACTATAATAATTAAATATAATAGCTAAATGATATTATACGCACTTATAAGAATGGAAAGGTACTACGAGCTTTACGGTTGATAGCTCTTTTGTTTCCTGCGACTTAGCTCAACGATAGCACAATAGGCTTTGACCTCGAATATACCCTGGGATGGACTGTACGCATACTAATAACGTTATGATAATGTAAAGAGAAAAAATAGAGAATGAAAAGCTTATGAAGCAGGTACATTGTAATGAAGAGATAAGCATGGAAATTGTACTGGGTAATAAAAGAAGGAGGGCAGTTTAAAGGTAATCTTCCCACAGCATAAGCCATTTCGAAGACATACGTTAATCCTCGTGTCTAAACATACGTACAAGGATACGCCTTCTGGATTGATCATGCTCCCTCGTATCTTTATCTTCATTTTAAGACGGCAGCCACAGATCTTCTTATAGAGTAATAAAGTGATTTATACTGACGATTATTCATTCCTAAGGCTAGCTTCCATATGGGTCATCTCTCTCCTCCTCTCTCTCTCTCTCATCTCTCTCTCTCTCTCTCTCTCTCTCCTCTCTCTCTCATCCTCTCTCTCTCTTCTCTTCTCTCTTTCTTCTCTCTCTCTCTCTCTCGCTCTTCTCTCTGATAATGCCTCTGAGACATTTTTATCAATATTTATTAATATATATATATTATTATATATATATTATATAGTATATATATTATGATATATAATATACTATAATTATATATATATATAATATATTATACTAATATATATATATATTATATTATACTATACCTCATAACCCAAGCTAAGCAGAAAAAAACAATATTCCCCATTCTAACCGTTTTTGTGCTTAGCCTTACAAATGTACCCATGATTTTTGCCTTCTCCTACTCACGCTCAGTGAATCCCTTTATCAGTAACCCGTAAATTATACTATATATAATATATTATATATATAATATATATATATTATATATATATATTATATATATATTATATATATACATATATATATACTATATATATGATAATATATTATTATTCTTATATATATATAATATATATATCCTTAAATATAATATATAATATAATATAATATATATATATATATATATATATATATATATATATAATAGTATAATAATATAATATATATTATATATATATATATATATTATTATACTATATACTATATCAATATTATATAACCGGTATCAACTTCAAGGCTCTTAACTAGGAATCCTGCCGCTTCACTGCTAAAGTATATAGCTATCAGAAAATAAAAATTAAATTAGGGCTGTGAGTCTGCAAACGATCACCGAAGACAAATCTACATCTAAAAGGTTTAAAGATTGATTGCGGAAAAAAACCCCGTTCTTAATTTTCCTTCAACTACATGAATAAATAATAATAATAATAATGCTAAATTATTACTCAATTTAATAATAATAATAATAATAATTAATTAATAATTAATAATAATAATAATAAATAATAATAGTAATAAATAATAATATAATAATAATAATAATCAATAAGTAACAATAAGAAGAATATTAGTATCTGTCATAATATTGCTTTTGCAAAAATGTGGTACTGTCGGATTGAAAACTACAGCCTCATCATGGCAGCAGTATTAATAAGCAAATCGCCCAGATTGTCGGGTAAAAATTTAACTATAGGAAATTTTCACATTTATTACCCAGTTATAATGCAGTTTAGAGTTCCCAGTCCATGTAAAATTCACTTTTAAATCTCTAATTCCCCACCATCGAGTTTGTCATCCCGATGAGATGCGAGATGAGTCCGGCTTTACCTCAGGCACCCCTGTTCGTCGAGAAGGGTTGTGAGCTGAGGGGAGTATGACTTCAGATCGCGCGAGAATTCTTCGTCGATAACTGTTTTATGTTTCTAAGAATTACAACTCACTCAAGGCACAGGCAATTACGTTCAGGTGAATGTAAAATAAAATAAATTAAATAAAATCCGCATCATATATATATATAATATATATTATATATTATATTATATCATATACTATAATATATATAAATATATACATTATATATATAATATAATATATATATAATATTATATTATATCATAATATATCCTAACAATTGAAACCGACCCACAATTGAAAGATGAAAAACGAAATTCGCTATTGATGCGTAGGCAATTTCCTCTACTCTCTCTCAAGCTCTCTCTCTCTCTCTCTCTCTCTCTCTCTCTCTTCTCCCTCTCTCTCTCTCTCTCATCTCTCTCTCTTCTCTCTCATCTGCTCTCTCTCTCTCTCTCTCTCTCTCTCTCTCTCTCTCTCTCTCAATCTCTCTCTCTCACTCTCTACAAAATTCGAAACTGCAACAACAATACATCGTTTTCGAAATGTCAAAACAAAATCCCCAAAAAAATATAAAATAGAAGGTTATTTGTAATAAATTAAAATTGTTTTAAGATGCGAGATGAATTTGCAAGTTGAATGAGCATTGGGTTTTTGTAAAGAGTTTTGTTTGTTGTGTTGCCTGTGTTGACGTTGTTCGTTGTTGTCTGCTGATGTTGTTGTGTTGCTTGATGTGCTGTGTTGTTGTTGTTGTTAAGGCGTTTGTGACCTATTAACTGTTTTTGTAGCCGGATTTTGAGATTGAGAAAAGACTGAAGAAAATGAAGAAAGAGAAGAACATTTACTTTTTTCTGATGCTTAGAGGATTATGGTTAGTGAATGGCATTGGCTTGTAAATGGTTTTTGTCTTGTCGATGTTGTTGTTGTTGTTGTGTTGTTGCTGTGTCCTGTTTAGTTGCCTGCTATGAATGTTTAAGGCCGTTTGTGACTATACTGTTTTTGTTGCGGAGCTTTGTTTGTTGTTGTTTTATGTTGTTGTATGCTGTTTGTATGTGCTTGTTTGTTGTCGTTGTTGTTGTGCTGCATGTGGTTGTGTCGTTGTTGTTAAGGCGTTTGGTGACTGTCACGTTTTTGCTGTAGATTTGCCATGACGGGGGAAGAAGTAAGAATCTTTGTAATTCTTTTTTGATGATCTCATACTATAAGCCCTGCTGGTACTTACGTTTAGCTGGAAAAAATAAAACTAAAATAATAAATAAATTGGATTTTTATTAGATATATTATAGTATATATTAATTAAGGTCATATATCATATCTAATATATATATATATATATATAATATATATAATATATATATTATATACTAATATATATAGTATATAATTATATATATTATATAATATATAGGAATATATTCATAATAATATATATATAATATATATATAAATACTACTATATATATTATATATTCTGTTTGCAATTAAATCGAGGGTTTTTACTCTTTTTCTTGATGTAAACGATTATGTGTTTGTGGTTGGTAATGGCTTGTAATGGTTTTTGTCTTGTTGTGTTGATGGTTGTTGCTGTTGTTGTTGCCGTTACGGTATGTGTTGCTGTTGGTGTGTTGCCGTTGTTGTTGTTAAGGCGTTTGTGACTATAACTGTTTTTGTTGCGGACTTTGTCTGTTGTGTTTGTTGTTGTTGTGCTGTTGTTGTCGTTGATGTTTGTCGACTTGTTGTTGTTGCCTGCTGTTCGATGTGATTGTTGCTTGTTAAGGCGTTTTGTCGACTGTCCTTGTTTTTGCTGCCATAGACCTTTTGCCATTCGGATGGGGAACGAAGTAAGAAACTCTTGTGTATTCCTTTTTGGCATTATCTCTGCACTATAAACGGCCGCTAGTACTGACGTTTGAGGCTGGAAAGGTTAAATGAAAACTAAATAAATAAATAACAATATATACTATTATATATAATATATATACTTTATATATATCATAAACTATATATATTATATATATAATATATATATATATTATTATATATATATTAATAATATATATGATATTAATAATATACTATATATTATATTACATATATAATAATAACATTTGAAACCGACCTCAATGAAAAGATGAGAAGAATTCGCTATTTGATAGCATGGGCAAATTCCTCCTACTCTCTCTCTCCTCTCATCTTCTCGTCTCTCTCTCATCTCTCCTCCTTCTCTCTCTCTCTCTCTTTCTCTCCTCTTCTCTCTCCTCTCTCTCTCCTCTCTCTCTCTCTCCTCTCTCTCTCTCTCACTTCTACTCTTCAGAAAAAAGATATTCTTGAAAGCATGGACGCATCAAGAGAGTTAAAAAAATAATGATATAATAATAATAATCAACTATTAATAATAATAATAATAATAATAATAATATAATAATACCATAATAATGAAATAATAATAATATAATAATAATAATAATCAATAATAGAAGAAAGAAGAAGATAATGGGAAAAAATGAATCGACAAAAAAGTTAAATCGGCATTCATGGCTTTTCGGGTGATGGTAGCTTTCATGTTGTT
>JABUQX010122568.1:0-7500 GCA_015478945.1 Trachelipus rathkii | reverse complement strand
GGGGGAAAAAGTCAATTATAGTACCGATATATAAGGGAAAATGAGATACAAAAGACTGCAAAAACTACAGAGGAATTTCCTTGTTGAACCATCTGGCAAAAACATATGAGAGAATTTTAGAGAAAAGGTTGAGAATAGTAGTAGAGCCCAGACTGGGGGAAGAGCAGCACGGATATAGAAAGAACAGAAGCACGACGGATCTCTTGTTCGCTCTGAGAATTACGTTGGAAAAGGTATGGGAATTCAACAAACGAGCATATATAGCTTTCATAGATCTGAAGAAAGCTTTCGATTCAGTGCCTAGACTAGAGAGAGAGAGACTTTGGAGAGTGCTGGAGAGAGAATATGCAGTGGGAAGAAAGTTGAGAGGAGCTCTGGAGAGTTTGTACAGGAATAGCAAATGTAATGTAAGAACAGAATATGAGAATAAGAAATGGTTCGAGGTGAGAACAGGGGTTAAACAAGGAAGCGTGTTGTCACCAATTTTGTTTGTATCGTATCTGGATGTAGTGATAAAGAAAGTGAGAGAAGAAATCGGAGATTTGGACGGTGATATTTTGGCATATGCGGATGACTTGGCGTGCTGGAGCGAAGAGGGAGACAGGTTGAGAGAGGTAGTGATATGTTTTGCCAACAGGCTGAGAGAGGTCGGCTTGACTATAAACGCAGAAAAGACGGAGATCATGGTGGTCAGTAGAGAAGAAGGAGGGAGAGAGTTGAGAATAGAGGTGGAGGGGACTGAGATAAAGACGGTGGAGAAATGTAAATATTTGGGTGGAGTATTTGGAAGAGAGGGAGGAAATGTACAAGAGATCATAAGTAGGATAGCTCAGTATGGGGGAGCAGTAAGAGCAGTGTATCCCATACTGAAAGATAGACAAATGAGTGTGGAGGTGAAAAGGGTGATCTTTGAAGGTGTGTTTCGATTTTACTATATGGAGCAGAGACATGGAGTACGACCACAAGAGAGGATAGTAGAATACAGTCGGCGAAGATGTACGTTTTGAGAGCGATAATGGAAAAGACTAGAAGAGACAGACAGAGAAACGAAAGAATAAGGGAGGAGGTTGGAGTGATGGCTATATTGAATAAGATGGATGCAGCTAGATTGAGGTAGTGGGGACACCTGGAGAGGATGCAAGAGGGGAGAGTAGCCAAAAAGAGATGGGAGTGGAGACCGGAGGAAACGAGACCAAGAGGAAGACCTAGGAAGAGATGGGAAAGCTCGGTGGAGGACTCATTGAGAAGACATGGATTGCCGTCGATGCAGGAGCTGAGGGAAGATGGAGTTTCGGAAGATAGAGGAAGATTCAGAAGAGTGCTGGCCCCGCTGACAGGGTCTTGACCCTTCCTGGGAGCGGTTGTAAATTGTAATATATATATATATATATATATATATATATATATATATATATATATATATATATATTATATAAATATATATGTATCTACCTTTACATAGATTATATTATATATATATATATATATATATAGAGACATATATATATATATACTCTTTCTCTTTACATCTATCTATCATATATATATATATATATATATATATATATATATATATATATATATATATATATATATTTTCTATATATATATATATATATATATATATATATATATATATATATATATATATATATATATATATATATATATATACGTAGGCAGGATTTCATTTAGGGGGGCAAAGGTTGAGTGATATATATATATATATATATATATATATATATATATATATATATATATATATATATATATATATATATATATATATATATATATATATATGTGTGTGTGTGTGTGTACGCAGGATTTGACTTAGGAGCTAGCAAAGGTTGAGTGATTTATGTCCCTGCTCACACTGATCAATAGACGGCGTGGGTTGGTTAAACTCCAGATTTTTCCTTTTCAAAGGCTAATAAAAAATATAATAATATAAAAAAGTTATTTCGGTTATAAAATAAATAAAATAACAAGTCTACAACAGTTTTAATTAAAAAAATTTATGTAAAAAAAATATCTATTTGAGAGACGTAAAGTAATATTTATGGGGGTTGGCGAGTATTGAGTCCTGAGTGGTAACTAATATTAAATCTAAACTAGCATTAGACGCCTTGGATTTTCAGCGAATTCCGCAATTACATTGGTTTCCAATTCGTTCATTTTTTACTTACTAATATTCTATGAATACTCATCCTACATAGTCCATTAAGCCTGTCTTCGTTTATTGTGTTTCTTAGCCAAGTATTTACTCTTCAAAGAGTGCTAAAAGACCTTTCAATGGTACTTGTTAAACACGGTAGCACCAGTTCAATTAACAGACAGGTTTTTAATTTGAGGAAAAAAGGGATTGGCTTCTTTAATGACCAGTAAGTTCCAAGTCTTTCAACTTTTGCTTTTCCATTTTTTATCCAGCCACTCCCATGCTTCAAAGACATTGAAATTGAATTTCTTGAAGAGTACATTTTAGTATTTCAACCAATTGCTGTTGCATTAGATAGGCTACAGGGTGATAAAAGCTGTTTTTATGGAACTTTGCTTCCAACATTGCTAGTGATTGAAAAAAAAAATTTATCTTAAATACGTCTCTACTTAGACATGTTCATCCTCTTCTTACAGCATTAGCTTCAGGTTTCGAGAATAGATTTCGGGAGTTTCTTAGTTTGCATATCTCGGCCAACACCGCAGTTCTGGCATCTATTTCTAATCCTAACCACAAAATCAAATGGCTCGCCATAAACCCCGAATATAATACCGAGGAAAATAGGAAAAAGTATCAGGAAATGCTAATCGTGGCTGTCAGAAATGAGGTTCAAGCAAATACATCTCAAGAGCCTAACGAAGTAATGGATTTGGCTGGAGGTAGCAGTCCAGATGACTTTTTTGAATACGAGAGTTTGTCATCTACATCACCCGCGTCATTAAATAAAGATGAACTAGAAATAGAAGTGCTTAAATACCTTACGGATAACGACAGATCCCTAGAGTCACTTAATAGGTATCCTTGTGTTAAAAAAGTCTTTTTGCACTACAATACTCCACTACCTTCATCGGCCCCTGTAGAAAGGTTATTCAGCTTTGCGGGTCACATTCACTCTCCCAAGAGATCCAAGCTATCTGATAATATGTTTGAAAGGCTAGTCATTCTTAAAGGTAATTCTTCATATTTGTAATGTTATTAATTAAGTTACTATAAATAAAATCCTTATGTCTTTCTTTTTTAATTTTATTTATGCTCTATATGGTTACAGAAAATTATTATCATTTATTAATAAGTGATTAACTATGTTTAAATAGATCATTATTATTACTACTATTATTATTATTATAATTACCTAACTTTACAATACATTATTACTGCCAATTTTTATTATTATTATTATTATTATTATTATTATTATTATTATTATTATTATTATTATTATTATTATTATTATTATTAATAATATCTACTCTTAATACTTTACATACCAATAATATCAAACAATGTTGAAAGAAGATCGGCTAGCTAGGGTTCAAAGTGACGCACAATTGAGATAATCTTCTACGTTTATTAATAAAATAAATTATAAAAAATTTTAAATATGGATAATATTGTATCACTAAATTCCATAAATGTATATCATTTATTGCACTAACTTTACATAATGAAACTTAAAATAGATAAAAAATTTAAAAATTGTATATTTCTATTATTTGGTCAATGATAGTAATGTAAATTGCAATTTTTGAATAAAAGTTTAAAAACTGTTAGTTAATCCAATGATTTAATCTTCAGCAGTAAATATGTATATGATCATGTACCAAAACTGTAAACTATTAATTAAGCCCGAAACTGACCGAAAGTAACGCGTTACATGTAACGGCGTTACATGTAACGAGTAACGGTAACGCTTCAAAGAATTTTAAAATGTAACGATGTAACGATAACGCTACCCCTTTTCTCTCAAGTAACGAGTAACGGTAACGCTAACCAATTTCATGTAACGATGCCCATCTCTGTATATATATATATATATATATATATATATATATATATATATATATATATATATATATATATATATATATATATATATATATATATATATATATATATATATATATATATATATATATATATATATAGAGAGAGAGAGAGAGAGAGAGAATTAACACTGAAGTAAATGTAAAATTAATTTGTTTTTTTTTTAATTGGCATGAACATTAGCTTATATAATAAGAATGACTGAATCAAGATAGGAGCATAAGAATACAATAGAGATAATATCAGTTATGAATCAAATTTTTGCCTGAAATACTTACGAAAATTGAAACGACGTGAATGGGACAGTCATAAAATAAGGTATTCAAAATCTGAATAAGTTATTCGAAAGCAGAAACAAATGAAACTTTCTTTGTTCTTTTCTCAAATTTAAATAAAAGAGGTTGAAGAAAAAACTCTTTGCAAATTTGTATTTGAAATAAATTTGTATTGAGAAATATATATGAATTTCTCTCTCTCTCTCTCTCTCTCTCTCTCTCTCTCTCTCTCTCTCTCTCTCTCTCTCTCTCTCTCTCTCTCTCTCTCTCTCTCTCTCTCTCTCTCTCTCTCTCTCTCTCTCTCTCTCTCTCTCTCTCTCTCTCTCTAAGTTATAACAATTCAATTCAGTTTTATTATCAATACATTTTATATTTTATTAAGAGCTGTAGTAGATATATATATATATATATATATATATATATATATATATATATATATATATATATATATATATATATATATATATATATATATATATATATATATATATATATATATATATATATATATATAACATCCCGAAAAGTTCAGGCATGTAACTAGAAAACTATAACATCTACAGGAAAATAAATAACATTTTTGATTTTAGGAAGTAATTTCATCGAAGAAACTTAAAAAAAATTTATTTTATTCTAATATTTATTAATAACTCCTTATTAATATTAGTAAAAATCTTCAGTGCACGCTAAAATTGACCTTGAAAGCTGCATTGTCTCGAGAGAAAAAGTTGCCAAATACCGCTTTATTTACGCAAAAGGAGAAAATATTATTTTTTCTTTTTATATCCTTTTTAGGGGGTTCGAGCCGACGGTAGGCCGAGAAACCCCGACTCTCTCCATCGTTCTTGTTTACCCGTGGGATATTCTTTAGTGAAAAAAGAAAAAAATTCAACATTTGGCAACTTTCCGTCTCACTCGGGAGTAAGCCGCATCTTTGATTTATCAAAAAAATGTAATTTTAATGAATTTATAAATTTTAATTTTTAAAAGTGTTATTTTTATTTTTTTATTTCAGGGGTAAAAATGTCTCCTGATTAATAAAATGATATTTATTTTCCTGTAGCTGTTATAGTTTTTTAGTTACATGCATGTTTACTATATATATTTATATATATATATATATTTATATATATACTATATATATATATATATATATATATATATATATATATATATATATATATATATATATATATATATATATATATATATATATATATATATTGGCATAATCAAAAAAACAACCATATAAATAAAAAACTGCAACAGCCACCGGAAAATAAATAACATTTTTGATTTCAGCAAGTAATTTCATCGACAAAACTTAAAAAAAAATTTATTTTATTCTAATATTTATTAATAACACCTTAAATATTAGTATAATCTTAGACCTGGCAAGTGTACGCTGTGATTGACCTTGAATCCTGCATTAGTTCACGAGAGCAAAAGTTGCCAAATACCATTTTATTTTTACGCTTTGGAGAATTTGTTATTTTTCTTTTTATATCCTTATTAGAGTTCGAGCCGACGGAGGGACAGAGAGACGAAGTCCCCGTCGTCTAGGCAAACATAAATCCATCTTTAATTTTGCGTTGGGTATCCTTTGCGGTATAAAGAAAAAATTCAACATTTGGCAACTTTGCGCGCCCTCCGACTACTCCAGCTTCTTCGTATTCTCAAAAAACTAATTTTTTCAACATTTTTAACAATTTTAATTTTTTTTATTTTTTTTTTTTTTAATTTCATAGAAGGTAAAAAGTCTCCTGATTAATAAAATGATATTTATTTTCGTGTAGCTGTTATAGTTTTATAGTTACATGCCTGAACTTTTATGCTGACTAATATGGCCCATATATATATATATATATATATATATATATATATATATATATATATTTATATATATATACTATATATATATATATATATATATATATATATATATATATATATATATATATATATATATATATATATATATATATATATATATATATATATATATACTACTGTTTATATATATTTATATATATATATATATATATATATATCTATATATATATATATATATATATATATATATATATATATATATATATATATATATATATATATATAGGTTAGTGTCTAAAGCTGACATCATGTAACTAGAGAACAACAGCACCTACAGTAAGGCATACACATTGTTGCCTCAGGAACTACAACTCTGGAGAAATTAGGTAGGCATCTGACCTTTGCCGAGGATATATATATATATATATATATATATATATATATATATATGTGTGTATATATATATATATATATATATACTATATATATATATATATATATATATATATATATATATATATATATATATATATATATATATATATATATATATGTGTGTGTGTGTGCATTCTTTCTTTCTTTCTTTCTTTATTTGTCCTTTCTTCATGTTCCCCAGAATATGGTGGGTAACATGCACGAAAATAAGATAGTGAAATAGAACATGACGTAAGTTGAAAGAAGATCTTATTTCCTTGTAAATCTCCATTCATTCTTTTTCCAAACTGTTCCTTAACCTTTTTTTTTTTTTTTTTCTTCCACGTATGCAACTTTTCTTACTTATATATTTCCATACACATTTCTTCGTAACCTCATCATTGACTTTTAGCACATTAAACCACGCCTCAATTTTACTTTTAACCGGTTGCGTCACCTTTTCATTCCGTCACTCTGTATTGACATTCTTACTTCCTACTTTAGCACATCCAGATACCTAGGTCTCTTGCACTACCAACAAAGACCAAAGGTTACTTCGTTAAGGTAAATGATTATGCATTAGTTTTTTATTGTAACATAATTCCGAAAATGCTATTTACTCGAAATCAAATGTCAACCAATCAATATAATTTTCATTTTATCGATCCAAAGAAACAAAGATCTCATATTATCTTCGCAATAACATTTAACCAACTAAAATTTATGAACCAGTGTAATTTGTAAACACCTCTAATCAAGATTTATCAAAACTTTAATGACGACTCTGCTTTGACCAAAAGTGCACCCTGATTTTACGGAGCCTTCTTGGCACAAGAACAGGTAAGTAACCGTTTGCCAGACGACGTTTTTAAGGGTTTATTAGTAGAAAAACTGTAACAAAAGAGATACATCAATCGATAGATACTGAAGGAGTAA
>JABUQX010122567.1:35000-39933 GCA_015478945.1 Trachelipus rathkii | reverse complement strand
CACGTAGGCATGGGTTCCTTTAAAAAAACGTTTGGAGCTGATACCGGTATCGGTATTTCTTGTTATCGCCGATACCATCCCATTACAGCGGGTAGATTGCCCGAACAAACATAAAAATGCTGCTAAATAGTATTTTCGAGAATATAGATCTTAAACACATCAACGACCATGTCTACTATTACTGTTTGATAATAGTTTTACGTCATTCCGGTGCTTTTTTCATCTGTAATTTTTTTAAATTGTATTAAAAATTAAAGTTAAACAAAGGTAAAGATTCTAAACTTGAAATATACCCAGTCATATTAACCCTACCTTATCCGCTCAACGCATATTATACTCGGCGACTATCCAGTCCCAGTTATATTTATATATTCGCCCAGTTATATATACCCCAGCGCATATAGTATATAATTACCTATAACTGATACGGCTATCATACTAACTGTTACACCCATGCGTCCCCCATATTATCCTATATTATATCCCCTTCTAGCCATCACCCTACCTGTCACTAACCGCAGACCTGCGCCGTATCTCCCAACCAATCTAACTACACCGTTAATATCAGCACTGAGTAGCTATATAGACTCCTCAATCCGTCATAATATACAAGCAAAAAAATTCCTATTAGGATCCCAGTTCATTCTTTTGTGTTATTTAAGATAGGAATGGATGGGATTCCTATAGGAATTTTTTTGCATGGGCACACCTGCATCTATAACCAGCCACGTATACCACCATTAATTTATATTATTAGTATAATATACTATGACGCTCTAACCCCCTCCTGCAAAGCTTCACGCTTACATCCAATATATAGTTACCCTCAGTAATATATATACACTCGCAGTACCCGCTACCACTACTAATTGACGTATATAATATATATCCCACCGATCACTATATGAATATACCGTATATATACCAGGCGCACATACTATACGTAACTTAATATACTAAACCACCCACCGACGCTATATTATATATATATCGATTGATATCTAATACTTCAATATATTCTTAAAACTCCCCCCACATTAAGAAATTTGTATTTGGACCACTTCTTTGAAACGAAATTTTGGACGACTTTCAGAAAAATAAATTTTAACATTCTGTTTTCATCCAAGTAATTGGACCACTATCACCAACCTGCAGCTGGACCCCTTTCGTTTTTAACCCTCCATATGGGATGGGGTTTTTTATTTTTATTTTTATGACAGGGACAGTCTTGATCGGCCCATGTGGCTCTTTACTGTTCCTTAAATGTCTATGTTCTTATACCCATGTAAATTGAAAAGTAGGCCTACAGTAATGAAAACTTAAACTTACCGAAATATGTTTCTTCAAATTACCACAGGATGATATGTCAGCACTTATAAAAAACACCAGGTTTCTTCAAACACAATT
Organism: Trachelipus rathkii; assembly: GCA_015478945.1. NCBI lineage: Eukaryota > Metazoa > Arthropoda > Malacostraca > Isopoda > Trachelipodidae > Trachelipus > Trachelipus rathkii. The sequence continues at coordinate 38,526 of JABUQX010122567.1, read as the reverse complement.
TGCATAGAAACGAAAGTTTAAAATTGCTGTCACAGTGAGCAAGTTCAAAAAATTTCCTAGAAGTTATTAATTCGGACTTACACCAGTTTGTTGCATTAATTTTTTTGAAATGTTCTTCGGAATCTTTTGGAACTAATGAATCACTCTCAGTGTTACATTTACTCATTGTTAAAGTTAATTTAAAGAATAAAACTTAAAAAAATATTCAATAAAAATTAAAAACAAATTGACAAGCCTAACTCCTTCATCAATTGCAATAAGAGGACTGCGAGTCTGAAGTGCCGAACCGCGCTTAATATTTTGAATCTGTAGACTTGCAGGAATTAAAACGGATATTGACCAGACGTGTAAATTTAAATGATGATTGGATGAAAAGACTATATCAAACAAATATATATTTTAAAAGTATAATAAGAAGATATCAAGATTATTTTATATATATAACATATATATTATATATATATATAAATATAATATATATATATATATATATATATATATATATATATATATATATATATATATATATATATATATTTTTTAATTTCTATATTATATTATATTATTTGATTTTATTATTATATTCTAAAAATAAATGTACCGATTAAAAGTACCGAATTTTTCGGTATCGGTACACAAAAAAACAAGTGGGCGATACCGATACATCGGTACATTATCAAGAGTGATGGCGATAGTGATGCTAAATCCAGGACTCGGACTCGAAGTCGGAGTCGAAAACTCTGTGCAAATGGAGTCGGAGTCGGAGTCGGAGTCGAAGATTCCTGTGTAAGTGGAGTCGGAGTCGGAGTCGGAGTCGGAGTCGCAGTCGAAAATTTAGAGGAACTATTATTATTATTATTTTATTTATTATTATTATTTATTATTATTTATTATTATTTTCAATCTTCTTCAATATTCTTAATCATGATTTTATATAGAATTATTATCCCTATTATTTAATATGTATACTATGTGAATTATTCATTAAACTTAAAAAGTTTTGGTTTATTCTCCAACGTTCCTAAATAGGATTTATTTTGTTACATAACTTAATTTTCCTTCTAAAATCAATCTCTTTTGAATATACATTAATTATTACAGGGAGAAGAAGAAGGACAGCGCCTACCGTAATTTACGTCGTAGAATTTGCGCCTCGCAGCGCGTTTTGTTTCTGCCCATATACTTGATCGAATCTTCAGAGGATTTATTCTTCTAAGGCGAATAGTCTTTAAATTCGACCTCATATAATAATTAGATCAAAATTGATATTGAGTCTGGACTATAAAAAATTTTATTTATGTTTCTGGTTGCTTGTTTGATGTAGAAGGCCTCGGCAATTTTAAGTTTCTGGATTTCACACGATCCATATAATATTGTGAAGTGTTTAGAAATATTACTAATAGTTTGATTGACCATGTGCCGTAATTGAAATGTTCAAAGATTTTTGCTGGGACGTGTAAGATGTTTGATATGCCCTGTCCGAACCAACTCTATTCTTCGTGTAACCAATACATGTCGACGTACAGTCTAACTCAGGCAGTTAAATTGGTACACAACGTGATGGGTGTCGGGCAAAGCATCTCTTGTGCTTAAGGAAGATGACAGTTGTTTGGACTTAATGGTATAGTCTGACTTTAATTTTTGTGGTGTCTTTAGTTTTGAGGTGAGAATTTCAAAATATTACGAAGGCACTTCCTTTCTTATTAACAAATAGCATTGGAAGTTTTGAGAGAAATTTATCGAATTTTTCAGATTATTTTTTACTTTCTTTATTATATATTAATGTTAAATGTTTTATTAATTAAAATTTCAACTGAATATTGTGGATTGATCACAGTTAATAAAATTTTTACTTAATGCGGCAAATTTCTTCATCAAAAGTTTTCCAAAGTTGAACATAGGTTGTGTATGCTCTGTAAACAAAATTTTTACGATAGATTTCTTGTGTAAATAGTCGGTAATAGGATCTATAGTTCATTATACAGGCAATTATCAATGGGGTTTGACATGTACGCCTGTAGATAATGAGCCGTCAGAATTATCATTGATTTTGATGTCTAAAAAAACAGATAGCATTATTAACCTAAGGTTTCGTATGTGAATTTTAAGCATGGCAACTCTTGTGATTTCTATTGATGAACTGATGTTTCTATTGATCTATGTTCCTAAAAAATAGTGAGGGTGTCGTCGACATACCTTATGTAAAATACGGGGTTAAAGATGTTTGTTTCACGAAGGGATTTTGTTTTTTCCAGAGTTGGACATATAGAATCAGCAAATCTGAGTCAAGTGTGCTGAGCCCATCGGCACTCCATTTAGTTTGTAGATATATGTTTTTTTTAATTAAACGGTGTTTGAGTACAACAAATTAATAAAAAGTTCCTCCATATGTCGTTCTGATATATCTGGTGGGGGTAGGTTATTGAGATACACTATCGTTAATTATTATTTCAATCGTATCAAGAACCGGTACATTTAATGAACTAAAGATTCTACATTCAAGCTGAGGCGAATATATAGGTAGCTTCAGTTTTTAGTTTGATAATTTTACATAATGTTTCCATTATTTGATTTAACTATGAAAGAGTTGATTAGATATGGTCGGATAATGCTTGTTCAGATATTGGGCAATTTAGTGGTTAACCGTTTCGCACATAGATTATTACAGGTTCTCAAAGGTGATTGTCTGAGTTTTGTGTATTTTTAGGCGCCAAATCCATATATAATATAATATATATATATATATATATATATATATATAATATATACTATATATATATATATTATATATAGTATATATATATATATATATAGTAATATAATATATATATATTGCTATATATATATTATAATATAATATATATATATTATATAATATTATATATATATATATATATATATATATATATATATATATATTATATAAATATTTATATATAATATATATATATATTATATAACTATATATATATCCAGTATATATATATCTTACATTTATAAAATTCAGTTCTTTTAATTTGTCAGAAATTCTTTTTGTTTTGTTATTTCAGTAAGCGATTCTGTTTAACTGCTATTAATTATTATTATTATTATTATTTATTATTATTATTATATATTATTATTATTATTGATTATATTATTATTATTATTATTATTTTATTATTATTTATTATAATATATATATTATCATTTATTGAAACTGGAAAGGTATTAAACTGTTACAAATAGTAGAATATTTTTTATAACAAAAAGAAAAATAAGTTACCGTTACATTTGGAGATAGATTCATTTGAAAAGGTGGGTATATTTTTTTATTTTCAAAGCAAGTGAAAAAAATATAGTGCTGTGACAAAAAAATGTTTTACTGTAACTCTGTAGGCACTAACTGAGTCAGAGTCGAAATTTGGAATTTGACTGCTGGGAGTCGGAGTCGGAGTCGGAGTCGAAAATTTTTAGAATTATTATTATTTTCGGAAGTCGGAGTCGAAAAAATCTTTGTTTAAGTGGAGTCGGAGTCGGAGAGTTG
>JABUQX010122567.1:15000-30000 GCA_015478945.1 Trachelipus rathkii | reverse complement strand
ATTATTTTCTACTCAATTCTCTTATTTCATTAGAAAATAAAGTCAGTTAGTATCTTGGGTCTACTACAGTATTTAAAACAATTATCTTGTTTTGATATATGTCTATTGATCCTTTCTCTTCCTTTTTATTCATAAATCTACACTCTAAGGCGTTCTTCAGCTCTCTTTATCTCTGCTGCATCCTCAGATTTTGAGAGATATGCTGGAGAGCTCAAATATGTAGAATAATTGATGATATAATTGATTTTGCCTTATAGTTTCCGTAACCATGAGAAATGGTTGCAAAACTCTTAGAATTTTTTCAAGTATTTGCCATTTATTATAATAAATGGCAAATACTTGAAAAAATAGCAGTCAAAGCTTAAATGATTGATTGTTCTATAATATAAACTTCCAAAGGTCTTTTTAAACATTTAATTCTTTCTAGAATCAAATATGTGCTATTCCACCTTGTATTAACATCTTGAATTGGCATAAGTGGGCTTGCAAGATGTGGATCCAAGTCTCTTTGTATTCTTTTAAGTTCATTACAGCTTAAAAACTGGAATGATTGAAATGTGTACAAATATTCCTACATTTCTTTATTAAATCACACTGTTCTTTGAGAAAATAAGGCATCTTTAATAAATTGAAGTTTATGAATAAAACAAGAAAAACTTGTGTATCCTGCTAAATCAGTTCCAAGTTTCATGTTATATGCTCCATCTCGAAGGATCAAATGGATTATGTTAGGAGAAATTTCCCAATTATTCATCGTATTCAAAACTCATTGTGATTTTAATTCCAGAATGAGAACCTGGGAAATACTTGCAATGAAGTACACATTCCATTTTTTCAAACTTGCTGGTGAGCCAGAGTGCAGTTAAAGAAATAAATGACTCGTTTGAATATTTATCTCTATATATCTTTAGTAAATGATATCTGATCAGCCTTTAGATAACTTCTCGAATACCTGCTGATCTCAATTTCCTGGGTGAAGTTGGTAACATTTTCTCTACAAAAAATTTTCTACTTGGTTGATTATTTTGGCTAATAATGGAAGCTGTTCTATGAATCCCTCTCTTCTGTGACTGTGAATGGCTGGTTACTCATGCGATAAATTTCATTATTTTCTGTGATTTGGGGTCATTGATAAGCCAAACTTTGGCGAGAAAGCTTACCTCAAAACTCACTTATTTCACGGCTTGGATCTATTGCCTTTTGTGGTTTCCCCTTGTTCAAAAAATACAAGACTCTTCCTTTTACTATTAAATTTTGGACTTCCAGAATATTCTCTTCAATGATGATTTTCCATGTGTTCATGAAGTGGTGGTGTACTAAATATAAGATTTTATGTTGAAAATTATAAAAAAAAATTTTACATTTCTTTATAGTTAAAAGAAAGTCATAAGAAATTCCGGTTCGGCGGAATTCCCGGCCGAATTATTTTTTGATTCCGGCTAATCCGGTCCCCGGAACTGAAAATTTAGTTCCGGCTACAACCCCTATATATATATATATATATTACTTATTTAATTATAATTAACTATATATATATATATATATATATATATATATATATATATATATATATATATATATATATATATATATATATATATATATATATTTAATATAAAATATATATATATTATAGAATATGTCTATTGAAGCCTTAAGTATAAATTGTTGAGTATTACAACAATTAAGAGGAGATGAAATCAAAAATATTATTAGTAAATAAATACCTTGTCACAATAAATTAAAGGAATAAGCTTTCGACCTGAATTCGGTCCTCTTTCAGATGCATTTATTTGTATACTAAATTAAATAATAAAATTAATAAAGTAAAATTAACAAAATATAAATATCAAGAAAATTTTTGTACTAAATTTTAGAAAAAAGGTGAGGAGTGTAGAAAGTTGTTCATGATGGGATCTATTTGATAGTCGTTTTTGTGTACATTGAAATTATTAGAGTTGTTTATGCAAAAGGATTTTGTAAATTTTCTTAGGTGTAAGTTTCGATGCCAATGATGGGTGTCAAGTGTCATCGTTTTGCATAAACAACTCTAAAAATTTCAATGTACAAAAATCTATTTTCAAATAGATCCCATCATGAGCAACATTCTACACTCCTCACCTTTTTTCAAAAACTTAGTCCAAAACTTTCTTGATATTTATATAGGCCTATTGTTAATTTTACTTAATTAATTTTATTAGTTAATTTAGCATACAAAGAACTGCATCTGAAAGAGGACAGAATTCAGGTCGGAAGCTTATGCCTTTAATTTATTGTGACAAGGATTCATTTACTAACTTAATATTTTGATTTTCTCTCCTCTTAATTTGTTGTCGTCCTCATGAATTTATACTTAAGGTTTCAATATTTATAATTTCTTCTACCGTCTTAAGCTAACGCTAAATATTACATATATATATATATATATATATATATATAATATATAAGTATTATATTATATATATATATATATATTTATATATATATAGTATTTATATATATATATATTATATATAATATATATATATATATATATATATATAATACTTTATATATAATATAATATATATATAATATATATATTATATATATATATAATATATAATATATATATATATATTATATATATATTATAAATATTATATAATATATATTATAATATAGTATATATATTATATATATAATATAAATATATATTAATAATAATATATATATAATATATATATATATATATATATTATAAGTATACTTATATAATATAATATATATAATACAATACTATATATATAAGATTAAATAATAAATATAAAATCTATATATAAATAATATATATTATATATATAATATAATATATATACATACATATATATAAATACTAAATATATATTACAATATATATTAAATATATATAATATAAATAATATATAATATAAATTATACTATTATATATATAATTATATATACTAATATATATATAATATATATAATAATATATATATAATAGATATATAATAAATATATATAATAATAATATTATATATATACCAATATATAATAATAAATTATATAATATATACATATATAATAAATAATATATATAAATAATAATATAGATAAAATAATATAATATATATATATAATAATATATATATATATATATTATATCATATATATATAGTATATATATATATATATAATAATATAATATAGATAATAGATATTAAAATATATATAATATTATAAATAATATACATAAATGATATAAATAATATAATAAAAATAACAATATATATATATAAAATATAATAAAATATATATACTATATATAATACATATAATAATAATAATATAATAATATATATATTAATACTTCAATTAAAAAGGACAGAAGAATAAAATAAACATAATAGTAATTGTGTATGTGATGCAAGTAACAAAGCTATTTATTCATATAAAAAAAATTACATTTGAGCTCTTAAACAACAAAATGATTGATAAAATTATTCAATCGTTTTTGGTGTGTAGCTATGATGAAAACATCTCATACCGCAAAATTCTCATCGAATTTCTATTTCCTGAATAGCAATTGAACAAAATTATGTTTTAGACCTTTCAGGGTAGAGAAAAAATTTTATTTCGAGGTCACGTTTAGAGTGAGGTGAACGCTAACCAATTCCTAAACAATTAATGTGGACTGTACAGATCAAGTTCCATTTTTCAAAAATTTTCGCAAACTTGTTTACTAATATAACGAATAGAAATGAGATAACTTTACAAAGATTAATAAGTTTGGTCCTATGATTCGCGAAGCTCGCTCTCTAAGTGGTTAAAAATTCATCAAGAAAATAAATTGTTAATTGCCCTATATCTTTTCATTTTGCATTGATTGTTCTCAAGTGACATGATAAGGTAGTTATTGAGAGACATGAGATGCCTGTTGCAACTTCCAACAAATGTTGAAAATGTCTCAATTAATTTGCAATATGGAAACCTATTCAAAACAACTCACATTTTCAATTTATTAAGAGCAGTTGCTGTCACTTAAAATGTAGTACATATGGACAGAGTGTAAATGAGAATAAGTTCAAGGACATAAATAAATAAACTCTATACAAACAAATTTGCTTTTGCTTACAGACTTCAAAATATCTAAGTTTTTAAATTTAGAAAAAAGGTTTCAAGTATTCTTGATCCATCAGCTCCACTTAAGTTCAGCAATGCTTTAAGATATTCATTTAGAGTCGTAACAAATCCATCCGAAATTATTCTACCAAGCCTTGTTTCGCTACATTCGAAAAAGAGTTTATGTCCATTTAATGTAGTCTAGGAAAATCTTTCTCTTTTTTTTTAAACTAAAATAATAGTCGGCCTTGGCAATCTAAAATAGCAAATACTTGCATTCAATGTGCCAAAAAGTTTCTAATGTGTTGTACTTCACATGAAATGTGAACATCAATGAACATCTAACGCAGCTGGATATTTTCGACAGCTTAAACACCTCTGAAACATTTTTTCATTGTTTTTTACACTATCATATCTTTGTGAAGCAAAGAAGCAAAGAAGCAAGGAAATAAAGAAACAAAGCAACAAAGAGATAAAGAAGCAAAGAAAAAGTTAGAAGCCACATGGGTCTATCGAGACTGTCCCAATCAACTAGATATTTATCAAACACATGCCCACGCAGCATACACCACCTACACCGCACGCTAAGGCCTGTCAATTTCCTAAACAAAGACCAATATAATATATACGCCAGTAGTGACTGGACAGTTTGGTAGTTGGCACCCTTTTCGATATGAAGGAATAGAGGTATTGGCTTCAAACTTGGAATATGATCTATATACGGGTTAAGCTCGAAACAGGGTAAATTTCAAGTCGGTGGGATGTATATAGAGAGGGTGGTCACCCCCGAGAGCGTAGCCACTACGCCCGCCTTTATGCCCTTTTGGCTTTCCAATTCAATTGAGTTAAGCCTAACGGCTAATCATCAAACCAGGTGTTTCGATGCGCGTGGAGCTGACGCTCGCTAGCTGCCACAATCGAGCGCATGCGCGTTGTCGCATACACACATAACACACAATTACTTAATCTTCCAATTAATTAACGAGCGGTCCAAACGACCCGCAGTCAACTGGGCAAAATCGTTTTAAACCGCCTTTCGACTCAAGCCCATCCGGCCCTCGCATACATCCATCTCGTCTCGATTTCCGGCTTCTGACTCACGACTCCGAGTAATAACCATGTCACGATACACAACATCCGTAGGTGCTGTACTATAAAGTACTCGACCGCTAGAGCTCATCGACACTATCTCTGATGGTTATTTAAGTCGATACCTCGTGTCTAAGGCCACGCGTACCATCGGCGGAACCCAACTGGTGAAGTACAACAGAAAGAGAACCATAGATTGCAAGAAGCAGAGGACATCGTGAGTGAGGACTACGTGCTGGGCGCTATCTACACACCACTCGTCTGTGTTCGTGCAGAATCCGATCTCCCTTTTACAAATCGATATGAGCTTCTTTATATTCTTCAGTGGGGTCCCTACGGAGGCGGGCCCTAGACACCCTATACGGAGGACCTTATAACACATCATATTCGAGCTCTACCGTCTCGACAATAACTTATATAAACACACCACATTGTTGTTATACGGATGGTTATTTAACTCGGGAGTCGGAGTCAGAAAACCGGCAATAGAAGAAGGAAACAGCGGCGGATGGCAAAGTCGAAGCGCATAAAAAAAAACGATTTCACTTACAGGAATCGTTTTATCGACTCAGATTCGATAACCCTACGGGAATCGAATCTTCGGATAATAATAAAATAAATATTGACATAACATTTGTGTATGTAGTAACATAAGCAGCACGCGCGCGCTTACTTGCGTCACCTCGCGCTCCCTTCTACTACGCGCGCATCGATACACTGGGGCAATTGATGATTATAAGCGCAGTCTAGGCTAACATCAATCTCGAGTGGATGGTACAAGCACAACAGAGTCACTGTCAAGTGCGCTACCATCTACTCTCATAAGCCGGCCTGTCGTGATCCACCCTCCTTTGACTTACATTTCCAGCCGACATAGAATCTTACCCTGTTAATCGAATCAACCCGTATTATGATTACAATAATTCCTAAGTTTGAAGCAATACCTCTAATTTCCTTCATATACGAAAAGGGTTGCCACTACCAAACTGTCAGTCACTACTGCGTATATATATAATATTGGTCTTTGTTTAGGAAAAATTGACAGGCCTTAGCGTGCGCTGAATAGGTGGATGTATGCTCACGGGCATTGTTTGATAAAATATACTAAAGTTAATTGGGACGTCTCGATAGGACCCATTGAATGGCTTCTACTTTTCTTGCTTCTTAATCTCTATCGGAGTAAATACTACGAAACTACTGATATAAAATACGGGGACTTTACCAATATGGACAAACGATATATAGTGTAAAAACAATAAGAAAAAAGTTTCAGGAGGTGTTTAAGCTGTACGAAATATCCAGCTAGCGATTAGATGTTCATTGAGTTCACAATTCATGTGAAGTACACACATACTAGAAACTTTTTGGCCATTGAATGCAAGTATTTGCTATCTATTTAGATTGCCAAGGCCGACTATTATTTAGTTAAAAAAAAAAAGAAGATTTCCTCGAAGATAACTGAAGAGAATCTATTTCGAATGAGAAGCGAAACAAGAACTTGGTAGAAAATTTCGATGGATTGTTACGATCTAAATAGAAATCTCTAAAGCATTGCTGAAAGCTTTAAGTGGAGCTTGAATAAGATTATATATTTTTCTCAATCAAAAACTTAGATATTTTTGATGAGAAAGCAAAAGCAAATTTATATAAGTTTAATTTTTTTTATGTCCTTAACTTATTCTCAAACACTCTATCCATTATGTAATTACATTGCATTCTTCTATAATTGTACGAGCAATGCTCATTAATAATAATTTGAAATGTGATATTTGTTGGTTGAAGGCTAAAGCCTTTTAACATATATTAGACTTTTCATAGAATTTTGCAAGTATTATAGCAACAGGACCCTTACTAGCTTCAGACCTAATGATGCAACCATATAAGGTGGCTTTTGGGATTCTATCCAGTAGGGGACCCTATGCCTCTTACAATTTATTTTCCTGATGAATATTTCTACAAAACCAACTTAGAGAGCGAGCTTCAGCGAATCATAAACCGCACTTAACGGTATTTGTAACAGTTACACTCATTCTAACGATGTCATGGACATTAACAAAATTTGAAAATGAGAACATTTATTTCATTCCATAGCAGTCACATTCGAATTGTTCTTTTTGTGAGAGTTGACACAACACTCAAAAACCGTGAAACTCGAAAAAAAAATTTTCTCTTACCCTAAAGGTTCAAAACATAATTTTTCAATTAAAAAGAAAAAGAAAATTTAAAGAAACTGGCTTTAATGAGTGTTATCATAGCTACACAATATAAACGAAGGAATTACAATCATTTGTGTTAAGATCGAAAAATTTTATAACTTTCGTATGAATTAAAATATCTTTTCTTACTATTTCCTTTTGCGCTTTACTGTTGCTGTTACATTGCCATCAATGATTATCGAACAGTAATAATATATACTATATATATATATATACTATATATAATATATAAATAATATCAATACAATATATATAAATATATATATATATTATATATATATATATATTACTATAATAACATATATATATAATATAATATATAATAAATCTATATCTTATCATATATATAATATAATAAATATATAATAAATAATAATATATATATATAATAGTATATAATATATATATATATATAGTATATAAAATATATTAAATATATATATATAATAAATAATAATAATATATAATATATATATATATAATATATTAATTATAATAAAAATATAATAAATAATATAATAAATATAATATTAATATATAATAATAATATATACTATATATAATATAATATATATAATATATATATATATATATATATATATAATATATATATATAAATTAATATATTATATATAATATACGTATATATATATATATATATATTAACATATAATAATATAGTATAATATAATATTATATATATATATATATATTAATAATAATATAAGATATATAAATAAATATAATAAATTATATATATAATATATATTAATATATATTTATATAATATTATATATATAATATATATAATAATATAATATAATATATATATAATATATAATATATAATAATATAATATATATATATATATATATAATATAATAATATAATATTATAATATATATACGATATATATATATATATATAATATATATATATATATAATATAATATATATATATATATAAGTAAATATATAATATACATAATTAATACGAGCACTTACGATCGTTACCTCAGTAGCGCTGACATGATAGTCCGCGTGTACTACGATATCAGCACTTTCACAATCTGCTTCTCCCTCGCACATAATACTAAATATATACTATATATAATATATATATATATACTCATCAACATTGTCCCTATCAGCTAACATCCTTCAGCACTGATCTCATAAATACCCGCCTACCGAAGAGTGAGACTCCTGAATTGAATCAGTACTTAACTACGACATACTCAATACTCTGAGTAACATAAACATCGTGCTTAGATCGGTGGTCACTCGCATATCGTTGCCTCGCAATGGAGTTTTATAGTGCAGAGCGAGCAACACCTTATGAAATCCCTATATATTCGCACGCTACACAATAATTAAAGCATAGAAGCGCTTGCAACCGAGCTCGCGTCGTCTGAGAGCTCTCTATGCAGGCTAAATAACTAATAAAATTAATTAAGTAAAAGTACGCAAGCGAAGAGCCTAGCCCTAACTTATCCTCATTCTCGCAGCGCGTCTCTCTTATAATCGAATCACGCCTCAGTAGGAGTGGGCATGAGTGAGTGCGCGAGTTGTCATACAATCGCATATCGAACTCTTTTGTACATTGAAATTTTCTAGGAGTGTTTATGCAAAAACCGATGAACTTGACAACCCATCATTGGCAAAATCGAAACTTACACCTAAGGAAAATTTACAAAATCCTTTTGAACAAACAAACAACTCTAATAAGTGTTCAATGTACACAAAAAACGCACTATAAATAGATCCCATCAATGGAACAACTTTCGTACACTCCTCACCTTTTTCTAAAATTTAAGTACAAAAATTTTTCTTAATATTTTATATTTTGTAATGTTTGCTTTTATTAAATTTATTATTTAAATTAGTATACAAATAAAATGCATCTGAAAGAGAACCGAATTCAGGTCGAAAGCTTATTCCTTAATAAATTTATTGTGACCAAGGCATTTACTTTACTAACTTATTCAATTTTGACTGTTTATCTTCTCTTAATTTTGCGTGTAATACTCAATTAATTTAACTTAAGGCTTCGAATATATATATATATACTATAATAATAATATATCTATACTGTATATATATATATATTATTAATATAGCTATATACTAGCCATAAAATATATATAGATATATGTTATAATAGCTATAACATAGTATATATATAATACTACCTATATTTTATTATATATAACTGATATAATATATATATATGTCAGGCGATGATTACGGAATTTGAAATTTTTTTCCAGTTCCGGCCGGAACCGGACGTTAAGCCGGAATCGACAAAAACTAATTCTCGGCAAGAACGTCCGGCCGGAACCGGAAATTCTTATGAACAACTTTCGCTTAACTATAAAGAAATGTAAATTTTTTTTCTATAATTTTTTCACAATAAAATCTTCTATATTTAGTATCAATGCCACTTCATGAAACACATGGAAAATCATCAGATGAGAATACTGGAGAGTCCAAAAATTTAATAGGTGAAAAAGGAAGAGTCTATGGTATTGTCTGAACTAACAGGGAAACCACAACATAGAGCAATAGATCCAAGCCTGTGAAATAAGTGCATTAATTGACGGAGAGTAATTAATCTCCGCCAAGAAAGCATTTGGGCCATATATCAATGACCCCAAACACAGGCAATTCTTCAGATAAATTTTATTGGAATGAGTAACCAGCCATTCACATACAGAAGAGAAGGATTTCCATAGAATCATACTTGCCCCAATATTCAGCCCAAAATCAGTCTTTATTCCTACGGAGAGTAAACATTTTGTAGAAGAAAATGTTACCAACTCGTCACTCCAGGAAGATTGAGATCAAGCAGTATTCGAGAAGTTATCTCAAGGCTGATCACGATATCAAATTTACTACATAACGTATATAGAGAGTGAGTAAATAATATCAAAACGACTTCATTATTTCCTTTAACTGCAACTTCCTGGCCTCCACGCAGCAAGTTTGAAAAAATGGAATGTGTACTCCCCGTTGCAAGTATTTCCCAGGTTCTCACTTCTGGACATTAAAATCACAATGAAGTTATGAAATACGATGAATAATTGGTGGAGAAATTCTCCTAACATATAATCCATTTGATCCTTCGAGATGTGACGGCATATTAACAGTGAAACTTTGGAACAAATTTTGCAATTAGAGAAGGGGCTTGTTTTATTTCATAAACTTCAATTTATTAAAAATGCCTTATTTTCTCAAAAAACAGTGTGATTTAACTCAAAGAAATGTAGGAATATTTGGTAACATTTTCAATCATTCCAGTTTTTAAAGCTGTAATGAACTTAAAAGAATACAAAAAGGACTTGGATCCACATCTTGCAAGCTCACTTATGACAATTCAAGATGTTATTACAAGGTGGAATAGCACATATTTAATTCTAGAAATAAATTTAAATGTTTAAAAAAAGACCTTCGACAGTGATATTATAAAACAATCAATCATTTAAGCTTGACTGCTATTTTTTCAAGTATTTGCCATTATTATAATAAATGGCAAATACTTGAAAAATTCTAGATTTTGCAACCATTTCTCATGGTTATGGAAACTATAAGGCAAAAATCAATTATATCATCAATTATCTACATATTTGAGCTCTCCAGATATCTCTCAAACTCTGAGGATGACAGCAGAGAATAAAAAAGAGCTGAAGAACGCCTTAGAGTGTAGATTTATGAATAAAAAGGAAGAAGAAAGGATCATAGACATATATCAAAACAAGATTATTTTTTTTTAAATACTGTAGTAGACCCAAGATACTAACTTACTTTATTTTCTAATGAATAGAGAATTGATAGAAAATAATGCTTGTAAAAATATGCGTATAATTAAAGTTAGAAAGTGATTAATAGTAATAGAAGTAGACCAAGAAGCGTTCAGGCGATAAATCTAATTGAGATATACGACCGTGATCAACAATAAAAATTAGATTTGCCAAGTACCTCAAAAATCATCAGGAGCATTAATCAAAGAAATTACTGCAAAGTTACTTAGTCTTTATAAGTTTGAAGAAAGTGAAAGTGACAAGCGAGCAGTAGTGTAAAAGGAAAATCAGTGGCTCTTCAAAAGGTAAAATTCTTAACGAAATTTTCAGTGAAATTCCTCAAACACAGCTCAAAATTGCTATCAGTAAAAGAAAATTGCCTTAAAACATCTTTCGTAAATTTCAACACTGGTAAATTCACTAAGTATACGCAGTACTAGCACAAAAATGACTCCTCCTTTCCAGTCTCCTCCATATATTCAGAAGAAATTATTTTCATTTTCAGTAAGCAGGAAATATATTTGAGGAAAAACGATTAAAAATATTGCCCATTACTGATGAACAGTATTAATACTATTTCACTTCGATCCATAATTCAGCAATATAGTTTCAAAAGTGTTTAAAGAAAAGTTAACTTTTGTATATACCGTATAATAACTGACTACTACTAAAATTACACAGTATAAGAATTATACAATAGTAAAGTATATATAATAAATAATGAATAAGTAATCAAAACGCTTTTTGATTGTCGCAAATAAATAGTATAAAGTATATAGATGCATAATAGTAATATAATAGTATGATACCTATATAGATTATATATATATACTAATACTATATATATATATACTGTGTGTGTGCTGTGCTGTGTGTGTTGTGTGATGGTATAAGAACAGTCATATTTATAGATGATATTTATTTTTAATTTAACTAGTTTAACGTTTAAAAGAAATTTTTAATCTATGTATATTAATAAACAATAGATATGGAGATAAATTATCTATATATTAATATAATAATTATAATGTATTACTGATATTATAAATAATAGGAATAATAAACATAAATATAAATAAATATATATATACTACTATATATATATAATAGTATAAACTAGTGATAATTATTATAGTTGAGCGATACAAGTAATTGAAATTTGAATGTGAATATCTTATAATCCTAGGGATAATTTCGAACGTAATTTGAGTAAACCTTTATTTAAAAATACGTAGGTATGTGAATACACTGCTATGAAATAAATACACAAGGCTAACTAATTATAATTTTTGCTTAAAAGATGGCATATGGATTATATAAAATTAAATCTCTTGTAGCAAATTTTTTCCAGAAGTAAATTAGTAAATTCCGGTATACCCAACGGAATGTTTATCAAAAATTCTGGCACGAACCGGAACCGAAAAAAATTTCAACATCCGGCCGGAATTCCCAGGTAACACATGCTAAGTATACAAGCGTGAGTGGAGTGATTTATTCTCAGAAGCCGATACGCTGTCTACAGACCGATAGTCTAGTGTAATAAAACTCCTGCTGCATCAGTGACCATTTCAGGCCATACCCTGATTTTGCGGTGAGCCAATCGAAGTCGCTCCCGATTCCTGTTATAGTATCTCAAACCAAATAGTCTGATGTTCATGTCACTTATTCAGTCCACTAAATCGTGCATACAGTGAGATACAAATTACTATATATATACTATATATACTCATATATCATAGTATTATAATATAATCAATATATATATTTATACGTATACATATAGTATTATATTTAGCTTATTAATATTGTGTATTAAGAAATTATAAATTGTGAAAGTGTATCAAATGCATATTGAAGATTACAACAAATTAAGAGGAGATAAAATCAAAATATTTAAGTTTAGTAATTAAATCATTTTGTCACAATAATAAATGCATTAGCTGGACTTTCGAACCCGAAATTCTTCGTCCCTACATTTTCAGATGCAGTGCCTGTTGCTATACTAACATAAAATAATAAAATTTATAACGTAAATTAACAATAGCCTTATATAAATATCAAGAAAAGTTGGGACTGATTTATTTGAAAAAGTGTGAGGAGTGTTAGAAATGTAATAAGCCATAATGGATCTGAGATAATAATATCGTATACACACTCTAAAGACATTACGATGCTATCACATCTGCTCGAGAGAGACATCGAGAGAGCGATCGAAAAATTCACCAATAAGAACAAAATTTAACTCCACTCGACACACTCAATCAAGATAATTTTCAATGTACACCAAAAAACGCTATCAAATAGAAATCCCATCATAAACAAACATTCTAAAACTCAACTCACCTTTTTTCAAATTCTAGATCCAAAAATTTTCCTTGAATCATTAAAAAACTTAATTCGTTAAATTTACAATTTATTAATTTATTCACTTAATTTTGCATAACAAAGAATACGCATTCTGAAGAGGACCCCCAATATCAGGTCGAAAGAACTTAATTATTCCCTTAATATGTCATTGTTTCCAAGGATTTATTTAAATAAAACTTAATATTTGATTTACCTCCTCTTAATTTTGTCTGAAACTCCCACGAACTTATACTATAAGGCTTCCAATGATATATATATATAATAATAGTATTAAATATACATATATATATATATACTATATATATATATGATATATATATATGATATATCATATATAGACTAGCTATATATAATTACTAAAAATATATATATAATTTGGCTATTTATAAGAGGGTTGACTCCAGGAACGAAAACCTCAATGAAAACTAAATAATTTTTATGAATTTCGTTTAATATCTTTTACAAAATGCTAGGATTTCAAACTGTAATTTAATATTAATTTAACAAAAATAAAAAAAAATTAACATATATTTTTTTGTGCTTCCCACCTATAGTCTTATAAAAAATGAGTGATAAGCTATATTATTTATTTCAGTTTAAATTTGATGAATGTACGTAAAATTTGTAGAGAACGCCCATGATAATAATTAAAATTATATTTGAATTTGTTATATATTTATTCTCTAGATCGGATGGCGGCTTCGACCCCCCCATCTCTAGTCATCCCCCAAGTCCCCGCTATGTCTCACCGGTCCGTGAGTTAGAGTCTCTTTTCAAAATAAAAATACTCCCATAAATTTAGTAATAATCGAAAATAAAGAGAATAAAAATAAAAGAACTTAGAAAAAAAATCAAATTCAAATCTGAGTTTAAATAATAATAATAATAAAATAATAATAATAATAATAATAATTAATAATAATAATCAAAAATAAATTTGATTTTGATTAATAATAATAATAATAATAATAATAATAATAATAATAATAATAATAATAATAATAATAATAATAATAATAATAATAATAATAATAATAATAATAATTAACAATAACACATAATACTAATAATAATAATACATTAATAATACATTAATATAATGAATTAATAATTAATAATAATAATAAATAAATAATAAATAAATAAAATAATAATAATAATAATAATAATAATAATAATCTTTGTTAATTTCTTAAAAATGTCATAATTACTAGAAATATTTTATAATTTTATAAAAAATATACCTAATAATTGAAAGTCGTTTTTTTTTTGTACATTGAAATTATTAGAGTTGTTTATGCAAAAAGATGACGCATGACACCCATCATTGGCATCGAAAAATTACACCTAAGAAAATTTACAAAATCTTTTTGCATAAACAACTCTAATAATTTCAATGTACACAA
>JABUQX010122567.1:0-12500 GCA_015478945.1 Trachelipus rathkii | reverse complement strand
AAAATTAATTAATTTTTCAAAAATTTATTTCAAATAAAATAAGAGGCTTAATTTTAATATATATATATAATATAATTATATATTATTAAAATATATATATATAATATTAATATTATAAATATATAATATAATAAATATATATAATAAATAATAGGTATATAAAAATCATAAAAATATAATATAAAATAATAAATAAATAAATAATAAAATAATATATATAGGCACATAATAATATAATAATATAAAAATAATATAATATTATATATAATATATAATTATATAATTAAATAAATTATAATATATAATAAGTATAATACATATATATATAAATATAATATATTATAATATATAAATACTAATATAGTAAGGAAAGAAATAAATACATCAAAGTATTAATTTCGTAAACAACATAAGTGTTAATTTAAGTTTTATCTTTAAATTGTGAATTAGTTTTAGGAATAATAGATTTAGGATTATTTTAGGGGTTGTGGGTAATGATATTGAGCGGAGAGTTTGGAGCTTGAGGATTGGAAGTAACCTCAGGTATGTGGAGATCCCGAGATAAAACGATGCAGCCGAATTCAAGTGTGGGCAAATAAGTGGAAAAGTAGAGTGGTGAAATAAGAGGGACTCAGGATAAAAAAAGGGAAAACAGTAAGGGGAGTAAAGAGCATAGGAAATGGTAAAAGAAGAATTAGATTCGAAGTAGGATCTGTTATAGAATGTGGAGAGGGAATTTAAAATAGGGATTTGAAAAAGGACGAAAGTGGACTAATGTACGAAAGAAAAAAAGGATTGGATATGCTTTAGGTTACAGAAAACAAAGACTGAAAGGATAGTAAAGGAAGATGGACTTTGATGAGAAAATTTACAGGTATGATTTCGGGAGGTGAACGAGAGAGTGGGGCGAGGGAAGAGGTAGAGAATAGTTATAAAGAGAAAAAGGAGTTGTGGAAAAAAGAGTAAAAAAGGCTAAAAATGTGCAATAGGATGAAGTTCAAAGAATAATGTGGGTTTTAAAATGAAATTTGGAGGGAAATGTGGGTTTTTATATGCGCGTAAATGGCACCAAGTAAATGGATGCGAGGGAGGAGGAGAGAAAAAGATTTTGGAGTGAGTTGAAAGAATGTTGGGAAAGTTTCGGAGGTAAATGAAAAAATAAAATATTTGTTTTTAGGAGATTGTGAAATGCAAGATTAAGGAAAAGAAGAGGAGAATGGGAGAAGAGAAATTATAGGAAAGTCCATTTGGGGTAGGGAAAGGAATGATAATGGAGGAAAAGTCTGTAGAATATAGTAGTGTTGATAGGAAGAATGATAATTGTGCGAATAACTTAATGGATTCCCAAGAAAAAGTGAAAAAACATAAGAATAATACATGGAAGAGTGAGATAACAAGAGAGGGGAAAGAGGCCTAAGAAATATTGAAATAATACATATATGATGTGTCATTAAATCTAGAAGGACATAGGAAGTGGAACAATGCTATTAAGCTTAACATTCATATGTTATTATGCCTGAATGATTCAGAGGGAAAGCAATAGATATATGTAGAGAGATTATCTAACCGATATTACACCATATAATCTGGTAGGCTTGCCTAGTGAATATTTAGAAGGAGTCGTGCAAAAAGGCCTGGGGAAGATATATATAAGAATTTAGGTGAGAATGAGTTAATGTTAGATTATACCGATTGCAAACGGACATCACTGAATAGGTATTGTTAAATTATTAAAAGGCCATCTAATAAATTAAGTTTTTAATGTGAGATGATATTTATACAAATATCTATTCTAAAAACTTTTCAACACCTTGATACGAAGATATATAACACATCATGAGTGTAAGAAGACATATATAGAAATCATCTAAATATCACATCAGGAGAGAATATAACAATAATTGATGAGGATCAATCATAGTAATGGTAAAGTTGAGTGTAGTAAAATAGCAGAGAAATATCTTAATAGGCAAGGAAATATTGCTATAGGAGGGTAACGTACGTACAAGAGTAGCGATTCTCGCTGAGATTTTAATTATGCGAAGAATAGTGAAATTGAGTAAGTAAAGTGGATGCTGATTAATTATACAAACTACAAATTTGTGTGTATAACAAGACGAGCCCAATATTGTATAAATGTTAAGGTGTAGAAGAGAGTTAAAAAATAAATGGTGTAACGATGGGCCAAAGATAATTCAGAAGAGAGAGTAAAGGAATGACAAGGTTGACTAGATGCGGTCAGTAGCTTCATTCTGATAGTGTCATGAGAAGTCCATGATATAAACATGATTATTATGTTTCGAAAGGTGCAGATATAACAAATATGTAACTTTCTGCTCTTAATACATAGAAATATGGTATGCTGAGCGAAGTTACTAGATAATAGAAGTGGATATGCCGACTAAGTGCTACTAATTTAAATACAAGGGTTTTAGAAAACTAATCTCGTATTTTAGAGGCCCAGCAATAAGAGTGGCTCACTGGTAGTAATTTAGTAGCTATTTCACACAGTTGTCAGCAAATGTTTTATATATTGAAAAAATGATCCAAGAACTTCACCAATCTGAGAGAGTAGCAGAATGGCCTAATTGGAAAGATATCCAGTCACCCAACGATATAACTTCTTCTGAACACCGTAGGGCCACGCACGAGGCCCCAATATAAGGCGTGTGTATAATTTCTTATTTTGATATTATTATAGAAACGCTGTGTGCTTAATTAAATATATAACGAGTGATAAATTTAAGTATAAAAGATAATAAGTCGAGTTAGCGCGAGTCTTATGAGTACCAGGCAGCGGTTAGATGAGGCGTTAATAGAGTAATGGTTAGGCATAATATTCGTCGTATTATATGTAGTTAGAAGACGCGGCCGAGAGAACAGACTTTATACATGCTGGCAAGAGCTCTAAAGTGGTAGGAGCAAAGGATTGATAACAGCATCTAGGATTATATAAATGAAAATGAAGAATGGGAGGATGAGTGCGATAGCATGCTTGTGTGACCTATGACAGTGGTGAAGAGAGAATTTAGAAAAATCGATATGTGCGAGCGCTGGAGTAAGGTGGGCTTATATGAGTTTATAACCGGAGGATTACTGCATCTGAAGAAGTAGTTCTACCTAACAGCTTGTCAAGCTTATCTTAATAACATGTTCTGATAGTGACGACCGTGCGGTTAACTCATCAATAATGTGTCACAAAAAAAATGCTAAAACCAGCCACGTGTTCACACTGCTAAGTAGAGTCATCAGGTAATTTAGATGTGATAGTGGAAAATGATGTGCGTAAAATGTGATCGGCAGTGAACATAACGTGTGTCTCTTGCGTGATAGTGTTTGAGATCCTGTATAGGTTGTCACTTTTTAAAGTTTATATGCTCTTGCGCTAGTAACGGGGAGAGGTCCTCACAACCTCACCCACTGCGATTGGTATGTGCGGATGATGTGCTTCTCTCGAGTCCCCCGCTGTACTTAAAACCGCAACCGTGATGCGAATAGTGGCCTGGAGTGTTATGCCAACATGTTTTCTTGGGAATTATAGAGGATTTGTGGCCTTTTTGAGACAGAAGAATGCTCGTGCTGCGTGCAAAAGACCTAGCGACGGTATCGGATGATTTACCTTAATATGAATTTAGTGATACGCTTTATTAGCAATTATAAATCGGCGATGCAGATGTATGGGGAAGAATCGAAGGACAACCGATTTTAGTAAAGATATGTTCCGAGACCATTATTTCACTGACTGCATACTCCTAATGTCGAACCGATCAGGAACATATGTCTTCACAATGCAGTTACAAGCATGGGCGTGAGGGGTTGTTTGGTAGGAGTGTTTTTGAACACATAAACAACCAGAAATAGAGACCGGTGTGCCTGGATCCCACAGGTGAGTGGCTACTCGTACTTGAGGAATCGAATCGATCACTAGTGTGGAGAAAAGGGCTGACTGACGAGGTTCCAGGAATCTACTTATAACAGGCCAGATTAAGGAATAGGAGAGTGCTCACAGTGGTGTGTTTCTTGATCTGCCTGCTGCGTGGGAAGCATAATTTACTCTAGTGACGATTGTTCCAGGAAGGGGGTAGGCAATGTGTATGTGACGTTACAACTAAGATCTGGTTGGCTTGTTAATATATCGCGAGAATTTGAGAGTACGGTGAATTATTCAATTTACATAATGATATATAGACTGCGTAATTAAATTGGGCTACTTAGTTTTAATCAGGGAATGGAGTACATTCTCAAACATAAGGTCGCGGCAGTTGTATTACCGATTTTCTCAGGAGAATGACGCTTGCGTCCCGTTCGTCTCTCCTTCCAAGTATCCAAATAAATGTCTGAATGCGGTGTTCGTTGAAGTAAAGTAAACAAATGAAACCATTGATATGGGTGCTGAATTTCAACCACCTCATGTTGCGGCATAGCACAATTTTATATTGCTGCCTGCCATCACAACCATAGCTTCTCAGTTCATTAATTGTCAATATCATTATCTTCCAGGTACTTAAGGATGCAATGGCCTTTTCGACGTATCTTAAATTGCCGACCAGGCCCTTCACGAATCACGTTAATTACCTACTCTTTCTTTACTTTTCGGGATTATATTGTTGTCTTGGAGTTTTTTGTCTTAAAAAGTTTAGGGGATTGATTTATGTGATCGTAGTGTTGCTAGATGTTTGGACTATCGGAGATACATAATGAGTATTCCTGGTAAGATAGGGATGAGTTTGTCAGTTAACTGTACATGTGTGGCCTTTTCAATTTTATTTTATGGAGACCGATCTATAAATTGCAGGAGTGTACTCTAGCCTTGTTAGCGTGTCATATGACTGTATTCTCTTCTAATGAGGGAGCGGTCATCGTTGCTGGTGTTAATTTGCGAATCAAATGAGATGCTGAACGTACGTTTTTCAGAATCATGGTCGCATAGAATGAGTGGATCGACAAAACTCTGGACGATGCGAACATGATTATACTATTTGCGGAATGCAACTGGCTATAGCATCTAGTGCACCCAGTTACAAGGAATTATCAGTAAAGTGCATTAAAATAAATATAGAGTGAAGGAGTTGAGGAGGGTGAAGAAGTGGTAGCGAGATCAGATAAGAGCAAAGGTTGAATGTCTTAGGATAAACCCAGGAAAGGAGTAAAGTGTTAGTGTTTGACGGAGGATGAAAACAGATAGGGATGGGGTTAGAGATGTAGGAGTAGAGGTTTAAGTATTAGAAGAAGTAAGGTTTTCAGATATTAGGGATGGATTTGGGTAATGGGGGGAAGGGATGAAGGAAGAGATAGATCACAGACTAGGAGAAGGAATGACAGCATTGAGTGGTCTGAGGGAATTATGGAAAGGGGGGGTCATTTATCCCATTAAAATTTTCAATATAAGCTATGTTTACGAAACAATATTGTGTTCCAGCGGTACTTATATGGGGTGAAACATGGGGTGGAATGCTCAGGTCCAAGAAGAAGCTGGAAGTTGTTTGAGATGAAAGGTTTGAGAGCAAGGTAAACTGTGGGAGTTAGGTAAGTAAAAGAGAGAGGAATAGGAATAGGGTGATAAGAGAGAGATGCGATTGGAAGAATGGTTTGGTGTGAGAAGAGCGGAAGAAGGGAATGTTTAAGATGTTTGGACACTTGGAGAGAATGGAGGAACAGAGGGTGTTTAGGAGAGTTTGGGAGGCGGAGGGGATAGAAGAGAGGAAGGGGAGGACCGAGAAGAAGGTGGCATGGATGGAATAAGGAAATGCTGGAGACGAGAGGGATGAGGGGTGGAGGATGGTAGGTGTTGGCGAGAGATAGAATAGAATGAGGAGGTGGGGTGAGGGCGCGAGATGAAGGAAAATAAACATGAAAAAATTAAGGAAAAGCTGCCAGCGCTTACCCACTACCCCGCTTAAGCAGGAATTCGTAGTTTTGGAAATATAATAAAATAATAATAATAAATAATAAATAATATATAATAGCCACATATATATATATATATATATGATAATATAAAATCAGTATGCATCACTAATATATATAATTATATATAAATATATATAATATAATAATATACAACATCATTTGAGGATGTATATAGAAGACTAAATATACTTAAGAAAGTGAACTAAATCAATTATCACTATTCATTTTTATTCGTTCGTCAATAAATGAGGATTTCGTGTATATAAAGTTTCTTACATAACGTAAATAAATTAACACGCATAATTGATAATTATCTCAATAATATCAAGCTGATATTTCAAAATGAATATAACAATACGATTTATTTGTTGATGAGTAAATCGGTATAAAGAGAACCTTCGTAATTATTTCATTCCCAAGCTTACATATAATTATATTTCTGTGGAAAAAAATTCTCTAAGTGATCTCAAAAAACATCTTTTACTATGCAAGCATGTGATTTTAAAAAAATATTTATTCATATTTTCACACATAATTGAGAATCTGTTAAAGGTTAAGTTAAGTTAAAAGTTTTTTAAGAAAATCTTTAGTGCAAGCTTCTCTAGGAATTATCCCAGGTACAATGACTGTGCCACTGACTAAGAATTTTCCTTATTTAACGATTCATCCCGTAGTTAACCCTCTAAAACATATGAAAGTGTTTGAAAGACGTATTGTTAGAACTTTTTTATTGAAACTTTTGACAATAAATCATATGCCCAAAATATGAACCTGATATTCTAATTGGAGGAACTTCAGTATTTTAATTTCTTTTTTTCTTTATAGATTTTGAATTTTTCTATAGAAACTATAGAACCACTAACAATATTGACCCGAAACTGTATGATATTCAATAAATTTAATGACTATAATTATATTAATCTAGTTACATGCTTGTTGAAATTTAGCATATTAACTAAATTCGCAACCTTTTGACAATTAATACCTTAATTAGAAATTTTGAATAACTCGAATTAATTTAATTTTAACTGCTACCCAAATTACCATAATCATTTATATACTTTATCAATATATAATTAATAATATATATTATATATATATATATATATAATATATATAATAAAATATAGATTTAGAACTTCGTAATAAACTTATAATGAATAGTTTAAAAATATATAATATAATATCATATAAATAATTATATAATATATATAATATATATATAATTTAATTAATATATATATATAATATATTAATAAGTATATATATATATATATATATATTATTAACTATATATTATATAAATAAATATAATTAATATAATATTAATATATAATAATAAATAATAATATATATATATAATATATATATATATATATAGTAATAATATTATATTATATACTAATATAATACATTTAATATATTATCTAATATACTAATATATATATTAATATATTATAATATATTATATATATAATTATATATTCAACATATATATATATATTATATATATATATATTAAATTATATATTATATTTAATATATATATATATATATATTAAATATTATTTTTAGTTATAAAACATATTTTTCTAGTAATTGGGTTGTTATTATTTTAAACATTACCTTTGGAATATAACAATAAATATAAAAATGAATAAGCAAATAAATAACTAAATGTAGAAAAAGGTATACGTATTTACGAGATACTTATATTAACTTCTACAATAGTACTCACTTACATCATACAACTATAAAAAAATAATAATATAATATTTTTACAAATAATATTAAACCACCTTTATAAAAAGAAAATTAAGATGAGAGTGTTGTCGCGAAAATAACAAAATAAAAGTAGAGAAACAAATATGAATTTACAAGCAAAAGCAGAGTGGGTGAGCTAGTTTACACATTACTTTTAAATTCCTTTTTATCTTATCAAAAAAATATTTAATTTAATTCATAAAAGTTATAAGCACATATATTACATTATAATATTATCTAATAATAAATTATTATACTATTTTGTGATTGCGATTATCAAATGAAAATATATCCTATATTTTACTTGATATATGTGTATTATAAATTATAACTTATTGAGAAAATGTGATAAAACGACTCGCAGCAGTTCCATCTACATATCTTTTTAATCTTTTTGAACGATATAAACAAAAAATTCGGCTACATATATAACCATTCCATAATTTAAATAACATAGTTATTATCTTACTTGGGATTAAAATGTTTAATAATTAACAGCAATGTAAACCTACATGTTTCATTGGTTTACACTGCATGACCACATCACCACATGTTGGTGATTACAAATTCTATGTTTTATTAATATACTTTTTTAAAGTATCTTATAAGTCTCTTCTACAAATAATATAGAATCAATTGCACATAATATATTATATTAACAAGAGAATAATGTTGAATAATAATAACATACCATCCCTATATGGCTATCTCTCGTTTTGTAACTATATACTATAGGTAATTATTAGCATAATTAGATTACATTTGAATAGTGTTATCAGATAAAACGTGACGAATAATATAATAATATTAATATATTAAATAAATGTTTAATAATTAATTAAGTTCAAGAAGTTTGGGCGTTTAGAATAAATGAGTTAAATTAACTTTAACATATTTTTTCCATATAGACTAAATAAGGTAATGCGAGCAAATTTAATTATCAAATATAAATATAATATATTATATATATATATATATTATAATAATATAGAAATAAATAAATAATATATATATATAATATACTATATAATTATAATATATATATATATATTTATATATGTATATATATATATAAATAAATATAATATAATATAAATATTAATATATTATATATATTAAATATTATATATTTAATATATATATATTTTAATATATAATTATTATTATATTATATAATATAATATTAATAATAAGATATATAAATATATATATCACATATTAATAAATATAATAATAATAAATATAAAAATATAATTACTATATTATATTATATAAATATATATTATAATTATATATATATATATAAAATTAAATGTATAATTATATATATATATATATCTATATAGATATATACCTATATTATACTATATATAATTTAATATTATATAATATATTATTATATATATAATATATATTATATAATATAATTAATAGTTATAATATAAATATTACCTTATATATATTATATATAATATAATAAATATATAAAATATATATATTATAATTTCCATATATATAAATTCCAGAGGGGTGGGGTCGTGAGTAAGTAGGATTCTCGTTAAATTATTCATAAAGAACGGATAAAGTCAGGTATAGATGATCGGTATAATGATATCGTAGTGAAATTTAATACTGCGGTATATTAAGTCGGAAATAATATAGATCAAGGAGTCGTGAGTGAGTAGTGTACGGCAGTTCAGAGTATCATAGAAATCAGAAATAGTATTCGGATGAGTTGGAAGTCGTGATTTAAGTCATGGATTATAAATTTCAAGAGCGTATCGTAGAGTTATGGAGTTGTGAGTTACGTAAAATAATAAGCGTAATTTTATAATAAGAGTGTGTAGATCGAGTCGGAAATAGAATACGTAGAAAATTTTGAGACCCTAGATATATCCACAACTTAATACTTAGATAATTATAGCTCATAGTAAATTGATGTGGAGATTAATACTATATCGTAATTATCGTTAATATAACTTAAATTCAAGTAATTAAATATTAATTAATTAATAATAACTAATTAATAATATTTAATACTATTAAGTTATTAATATATTAAATATAAATAATAATTAGTAAAGTAATTAAATATAATTATATAATAATAAATTATAATTAATAATTAAATATATATATATATAATAATTAAATATAATAATATATAATAATAATAATCAAATATCATAATATAAATATATAAATATTACTTCAGATGATATATGACAGTTATATCATAATTTCCTTACCTTTAATAACTCAGAAAGATAACACATATATATATATATAAATATTTATATTATATATTTAACATTATTCAATTAAAGCTACAATAATTACGTGATTGCAATTTACCTACTTCATATCTGAAAATTTTATACTACTTAAATATACTATTGAACACAGTGTTTATGTTATTATTTGTAGCCCCCGAATACAATATCATTCAATTATTTACTTTATATTTCATATGTATTAATAATTACAGCTAATATATATTTGTCAGAGCTCAAAAATCATTCATACGTACTTATATGCCTCATCCTTTATATTATATCTCATAATAGTAATTATATTAATTGTTTTAATTATATTATCTTTTATCCAATAATAATAATATAATAGAACTAATAATATATATATATTAATTAAATACTATATAATATGTGATATATTCCCATATCAGTATAAGGTAAAATATGTAGCTTATTGAGTTTTTATTCATAATACTCTCATAATAATATATATAATTACCTCATATTAAGTGTGTCAAAAAATAATAAAAAAATAAAAAACAAAATAATAAAAATAATAATAATAATATTATAAATAAAAATAAATAATAATTAATAACATATTAATAAAATAATAATAATAATAAAATTAATAATTAAAAATTAATAATTAAAATTAAAAATAAAAATAATAATATATAAAATAATTATTAATATAAAAATAATAATAATAATAAATCATAATAATAATAATAAATAATAAAATAAATAATTACTAATTAATAAATAATAATAATACATACATTATTTAAATAATATAAATAAATATAATAAATAATTATAATATATATATTAAATAATAATAATAATAATAATTAATAATATAATGATAATTATAAAATATAATAAATAATAAGTTAAAATAAATAATAAATATTTATATGACCATAATGATAATTAATTATAACCTAGTGACTAATAATCCCTCGATCAAATGATATAAATAGGACTATAATATAGTAACTATAGTAGATTATTTTATTTAATAACTCTAATAATATATGCCTACCTCTTAATATATTAAATAACCCAATTAATATGTAAAGTAAACTATCCATATGATGTAATTAATTATATAAAATCTATCCAAATTGAGAAGAATTGAACTCTTTTTAAAAGCAATATTAACTTTAGATCTCCAACTCTAGTTCATATTAAATTATTATAAATGTCAAATATATCTTGAGGTGTTCTTGAAAAATATTAATAAAATTGAGATTAAAATGGTGTATTTATAAATTGAATGATAAAATAAAATAATAATTAGTAAAAATACTTCTTGTTGTTTCTATTTTTGAGCCTGATCATTGTTCGCAATAATCACAAAACTAATAATACTTATAAAGAATAATAAATATATTCTAAAAATTGAAAATATAATATATCACTTAAAATAATACTCATATCGGAATAATAACAATTATACATATGCTGATGTAAGAACAAATATATACATAATGACTGTATATAATATTTATTAGTATATGTGAATATGTAGAACTTAATAATAATAGCTTAATATATAAATAAAAATGCAAAATATAAATATGAATAATTAAACTAATGCATATAAATCTAAATATAAAAACTATAAAATAGTAATAATAAATTAAGTTAATAAAATAATAATAATAATAATAATAATAATGATAATAATAATTAATAATAATAATCAATAATAATAATAATATAATAATAATAATAATAATAATAAATAAATAATAATAATAATAATTAATAATAATAATAATAAATACAACTACAATCATAATTATATCATAATAATCATCTCAATCAAAATTTCAATTAACAATGATGAATAGTAAACAAGTATTTTCATCATGTAATTATTTAATAATAAATAATTAATAATAATAATATAATACATCATATAATAATATAATAATAAATAATAATAATAATAATAACCCGAATGTTATGATGCATAATAATAATGTAATAAAAATAAATAAGAGTATTAATAATAATAATAATAATAGTATAATCCTTGTAAATGTATACATAATTAATTTTCTTTACTAAAAATGCATTAAATATAATAAAGGTAACTCAATAACTTAGAGCATAATAATAATATAATAATACATATACCTATAAAAAGTCAAATAATTATTTTGACTATGTGAAAGAATAATTAAGAGTATTAATAATATATGATAATATGGGTAGGTGTAGTATTGGTGATATATATGAAATAAAAGAATAGATGATAAAGATAATGATGAATTGATAATGATAATAATAATAAATAATATAATAATAATAATAATAATGAAATAATATATAATTAAATAATAATAATCCAATAATAATAATAATAATAATAAATCAATAAATAATATATAATAATAATAATAATAATAATATACTTATGAAAATAACGTTTTCTGACTTTAATGGCAAATGCTTTTGGGAATTTGCTCCAATTTTTATAAATTAAGCGGGCCAATTTGTAAAAGGTTAACACCTTTATAGATCCGCTGGCTTGATAAACTAGCTTTTTCTATATCT
>JABUQX010122566.1:0-13564 GCA_015478945.1 Trachelipus rathkii | reverse complement strand
CAGCTTTCCATTAGCGGTACTCTAGCACACACTACGGAGACGCGATCGTACTAGCTGCCGCCAACCAGCCTTACTATCCAGGCGCACGGTGCGCTCATTGCTTTCTTTAATTAATTTACCTTAAGATTATTAGATACTTTCCTGACATCTAGTAACCTACGTATTTTATAACTAGGGCTTACCTAGTAATACTATACTATGTTAATATATTATATAACTATGACCTACGACTACAATTCTAATATTCAATACCAACCTATACCTAATCATCACCTAATATAGATCAGCGATAACTATCGACTATAAACTACTACTTACTTACACAGTACCTAGGGTGACATCAGTAGTGATAATATATATATATATATAATATGTATTAATATATATATTATACAATATGTCCTTTCCAATGGCACAAAAAATTCTTATCGCCCGAAGAAAGCCAATAAATCGATAACGAAAAACCTTTAGGCATCGATAATCCGATATTCATAAACTCTGTGGATAAAAAAGAAATTGAAAACAGAAGAATTCGACGAGCCAATGAGATTAAACTTTTTATGTATTTCAACTTCTTTAAATCCAAAACCAAATTTATTGAATAACATAGTTAACATATGTTGAAACAAGAAATAAAAAAAAATACAATAAAATAAAATAAAAACAAATAAAATACGAAATAAATCATTATAAAAATTAAACATTTATGAACGGCCTATGTACCATGATAATTTCATTTAATACTATATTTAAACTGTTTACCTATACGTTCCAAAATTTCATTTGTTTAAATTATATATAAAAATAAAAGAAATAAGACAAATGAGTTATACATAAAAACACACAACTAATGAGGGAGATTTTAAAGGGAATTAGATTGTCATTTCCTAAAAATCTCCTGTTAACTTGGCTGTATAAAAATATCAGAATAGGAAAACAAAATATATACAGCTACGTAATATTACTACTAGTTAAGCGTATAGTAAAATATTTTAAACTTACAGTGGATTATTCGAAATCACAAACATCTTCATTTAGATTCAAAGCGCATATGTCCAGCCAGGGATACAAAGTTTACATAGGAATATGTGGCAAGATTAAAGAGTATCTCCTTGCATGAAGTTGGATTAGTAATTTTTTTTTTTAAATCTGTACAGCCAGGTTAAAAGCTTGCAATGAATTGCAAAAATAAAAGCGCGGCCCTAAAACAGTACATATATCTTAAATAATTAATAAATTATAAAGAAGCTTAGGAACTACATTCACTACCACTAATAAGCTAAAATAAAAAAATCCACCGACAACGCTTCGGAAACGTATCACTTAAAAAGTTTTTAATTTTAAAAATGTTTATGCGTTTACTCATTATGACCACTGACTTTGTTAAAGGAGGCTACATCACAAGCCAGTGACTATATTCTCGTTTATATAGATTTCATTATCGTATATTATCGCCTATTCCATCGCCATTTAATATCGATATATATACATATAGTATATAATATAATTATATACTAATAATATATAATTAATAACTTGTCACTACTATACTATCTATATATATATAATATATTAAACATATATTTATATACAATAATAATATAGTATATATATACTTTTAAAATTATTATAGTAATATATATATATATATACTATAATTTTTATTTTATTTTTGATTTTTTTTACAGTTGTCACCACCACTCACGGGCAGAAGCCCTATTCAAGGACTGGAGGTGTTGCACGCCTCAGAAAGTCAACAACTAAAGTAAATTACGCGATGAACACAAGTACGGTCAAAGGCTTTGGAGTGGGGGGGAGATTAATTAAGCAGGAAGACACAGGAAGATGGAAGTGAATTCCAACAGAAACAGATGGTCGGCCAGGAAAAGAAGGAAGCCACCGCACGCGAAAACTAGGCCTGGACGTTACCTACGCATCCAACACAAAAACCTCATTGGCAGACACGCACCCCTAGTGCTACGAGGGCGACGTCAAGGTGGTGAAAGGTGGTGGTACGCGAGTATAAGCTCCCTCGAAGCACCTCTGCCACGCCGTATAAATAGAAAAAAGAGATTAAGCACAACATCGCGCCGCAAAGATAGAGGGGTCAATTGAAGTGGAATGCGAAGTACAAGAACAGTTTTAAATAAGCTTGCCTCGACCCCATACAAAAGCCGGGGTGAAACCAGAGCCCCCCACAGATATGAGAGCGTTACTCCAAACAAGGGTGATGAAGGCCCTTATATAACTGAAAATAGTTGGAGCAACTGAGAGAGAAGAGGAAAAAAAAAGTCTCTAAGCAGCCTAAACAGAACCCCAGTTTCTTGATACCGCTCCTCAGCAAAACCTTGTGAATTATGTGAGTGTTCAAGACTTTTTTTGTTAATCTTTTAAAGGCTAACACACCAATGATGTTGTATATTGCAACAGAGAGACGAGAGAACCGTCGAAAGATAGGAAAGTTTAGAAGGCTTGATGATGAGAGTGAGAGAGAGATTGGTAGAAGTTTGAGTTTTTAAAGAATTGAATTCCCAAGGTTCAGACGACCCCACCGGAAATTTCTTATCCAGATCAGCGAGAAATAGATTGGAAAGATTAATCACGAGAGGACATGTCGCGTCTCTAGAGTAAAAGAGAGCAGAATTGAAATGAGTTGAAGAAGTAAGGAGGTGTCGAGTCATCGGCATATGAGCGTGAATAGAGTTAGATGTTGCAGGTGAGAGAAGGCATTAATGAAAAGTAGGAAAAAATAGACGATAAGACAGAACCCTGAGGAACACCCACTATTGACAGAAAAGAAAGAAAAGTCACCCCAATCAACAACACTCCGATATTGAGCGAATCTGTAAGGGAAAACTAGTCATAAAGTATAGGATAAGAGAAGAAAAAACCAAGAAGAGTAATAGGGGATCCTTAAGAGCAGTTCTGACGACATGCCATACCCCGCGTTATCAAATGCTCTTGGATATGTCAAGCACCACCACGCAAGTTTCCCCCGTAGTTCCAAGGTCTGAAAACCATAAAATCGGCAAGATTGGAAAGTATGTCCCGCCAGAGGTATTTAGAAGTGATTTACGGAAAAGTGTCGTACTGGCGATCTTGTGAAAGAAGTGAATGAGATTCCAGCTGATCTAAGAAGTAAGTAAAAAGTTGAAAGAGTTTCAAAAGATCTTAGATAGTAATACAAGTAGAGCTATAGAGGCGATTAGTCTGAAGATCAGCCGGCTTCCTTTTTTTCATATATAGGTTGGACATGTGCGTGCTTCCAACACTGAGGGAACATGTTAGTATTAAGACAGAATGGAAATTCTTTAATGATGGACCTGTTCGCACGGAAGCACACTCCGTCAAAACCGGGGGGAATGCCGTATTCCGGGCAAACCCGCTTCCTAAGCGGTTGGTAGATTTCAGGAGCCCATCACCCGATCAAATGTAATCACAGGCAAAAGCATAGGACACATGAGAGGAGAAGAAGAGAGGATGTAGTAAGCCAGAATCGTCCAGGTTGAGTTAGAGGAAAAAATAGAGCCCGAAGAGATTGGCCTTTGTCAGTTGGAGAATTAGAGCGCCCAACACAGACACCATAAATATATATTAGTATATAGTATATATATATATATACTAAGTACAATATATAATCCGCGCATTCATGAATAGAATGCGGCCGATTGCGTCGCCTTATCTCTATAAGCACTAGAGACTACCCTTCTAGTATATAATATATTATACTATAATATAATATATATATAATATACTATATATATAAAACAAAAAGTATCGCGATACATACCTCAATATATTGATAAAAGATTTTATTCCTCTGATAGCAGATAACCCGAAACCGTAATCGCGATAAATTATCCGCCATATTTACGGTATTGGGAACAAAAATTATCGCGATAAACCGATTATCGGTAAAAGCCTTTATCGGGGAATAACACAGGATAACCCAAACCGTTATCGTAATCTATCGCCGGATAATTTATCCCGCGCGATAACGCCCACCAGCGAAACCACCAGCCGTATCAGTCACATATATATGTGGTATAATATAATATAATATAGTATAATTATTATAAATATAATATAACTATATATTATAATTTATAATATATTAATATTACTATAATAAAATATTATATATATATATATTATAAAATCTATATATTTAAAACTAAAATGAATTGGCACAGAAATAACATAAATCTATTTGCCTTATAGTAATATTATAAACGTATTTATTGAAACTTCAATTTTAATATAATGATTATTTTTCCGATCAGACATAATTGAAAATTGCTATCGATGTATCCGATGTTGTACCGGCGATACGAGTACCGACGATAGTACCCGGTATCTCGCCCCAAACGCTTTCACAAAGTACCGAGTACTTGGTATCGCCCAAGCTATTTTTCGAAGTACCGATGTACTGTACCGGTATCGCCCAACCAATTTTCATGTATCGTGCCCATCACTGTATATATATATATATATACTCGGCCATTATCAAGGCGTGTGGTGATCGGGACGATGGGATGCCAAGTCCCAGTACTCTTATTATATATATTATATAGCTATACTAATATATAATATATATATATAATCTAAATAATATATATTATGTTATGTTTATATATAAATATAATATATGATAATAAATATACGATACATAGTATATAATATATATATATATATATATATATGGCCAGCCTCCCCGAAAGCATCATCTTCGAAACATAAAAATATATAACAGCCTACTCAAGGAAAAAAAATAACATTTTGGAATTCGGAAAACAATATTATCGAAATGTGAAACTTAAAAAAAACAAAGCGGAGAAATTTGGCTATAATTATTAAATAACCACCTTGTTGATGAAGACGAAACCTCCATCAATGCAAAGTAAACGCGGCTCCTCAACCTGCCAGCGTTAAGCTCTAATCAACCTTCATTTCTGCAGTAGTGCGAGAGCAAGAGTTGACAAACAAATAGTTATTTATTCTGCTCTGGAGAAAATGTTTAATTTTTTCTTTTTTTCCTTTTTAGGGGAGTTCGAGCCGACGGTATAGGGACAGAGTGGAGGAAGAAGTCCCCCCCCTTCGTCCCCTGGTAGGCCGAGAAAACCCCGGACCTCTGTCCTGTCCATCTTTGTCGGTTACCCTTGGGATATCTTTTTAGTTAAAAAAAAAATCGACATTTGGCAATTACTGTTCACTCGTAGCGATGGAGCCCTTGCTTCTAGATAAAAAAAAAATGATCAATTCATAACAGCTTTAATCATTTTGAAACAATTTGTAAAAATATTTTCCAAAAGCGTTATTTTTTTTTTTCTAAATCATGGATAAAAATGTCTTCCTGATTAATAAAAATTTTATTTATTTTCTTGTAGCTGTTATGGTTTTTCTGTATAAACATGCCACGTTGCCCTTTCTGGAAGGCTGACCTATATTAATATAAGAATATTATATATATATATATATATTATATACTATATATATATATAATATAAAATATATATAATACTATATATATATATTTATATATATATATTACTATATATATATATATATATAAATAATATTATATATATCATAACTTATATTATATTTAAATCATAATAAATAAAGTTATATACAATGTACGATATTATCTAAATTAATATATATTATAATATATATTATATATATATATATCAATATATATATATATATATATATATGCGCGTCGTCGAGTTTGGGCGTGGCGCTGTGTCGGTGCGGTACTGTTTTGTTGACGGGATGCGATGTGGCTCTAAGCCCTAAACGAGTCAGCGACCCTTTAAAACAGTATCATTTATTACAGGGTTGCAAAGCTGATAAATTTTTTTTTGGGCAGCTTCGACTCCGGCTCCGGCATCATCATTTTTAAATTACCGGATCCGGCTTCCAGTTCCGAGCTCCGACTCAAGATTTTTAAATTACCGTCTCCGACTCCGGCTCCTCCTCCGGCATTTTAAAATTGTTCGGCTCCTGACTCCGGCTCCGGCTCCGGCTCCGGCATCCGGGCTCCGACCCTATTTATTAATTTCTCTCTCCATTACAGTCAATGAAATAATTAATTTCTGATTACAAAAATTTTGTGGGTAGATGAAAATTTCAATGTTCTTAATGGACGTCTTTATGGAGTTGTAATTTTTAGTTCTAAGCAAGAAGGTTAATAGAAAATAAGAATTTACTGAAAAAATACAGAAAAGAAAACAGATAAAACAATCCTTAATTTTAATAATAATCCTCTGTTAAGACTACGGATTTAAATAATTAATATTTTATTTAATATGATATTCTTTATGCAAAATTCAGGATAGAGAGAAATACACTCTTTAACTGAAAACTTTGATTTCCGATTAATTTTCATAGTGTAAGAATTGAAGAGCAAAAAATCTTAAACTCCATTTTTCTAGAAGAGATTTAGTGAATGTCCATTCCTAGTATTTTGTCTTTTAGTTTTTCAATCGCTTTTTCTGGCTGATGCTCCAAATTTTTCCCATGATCCTGTCAAATCTTGACTTCTCTCATCTTCGACTCCTGAACCCAAAATCTCCTCCCGCACCAAGCGAGCGATTCCTGAAAACTGCGAACTATCTGACTTCCGATACCCAGATTTCTGTTCGAATTAGTGTTATTCATTTTAATATCCTAGTTCACAAAGAGAAGCACTCCCTAGCTTTAGAAAATCAGAACCTCATGCTGGAGAAAGATTTCTAAAACAAAATTGCCGACAAAGTAATATTATTCATTGTAACATTCTTTCCCTCTATTTCAGCGAATTTATTGTGATTTGCTAAAATCCGTTTCTCTATAAAAAAATTCTTGCAGTCAAGTCTTCTGATTGGAAATTTTGTTGTTATAAAGTATGGGTTTGTTTTAATAATTTCTCGAGGCGTTTCGATTCGATTTTGAGAAAGTTTTTAGAAGTACCGGCAGCGCCATTCATTACATACTACTATAATCTTTTAGTTGCAAAGAAGCCCTTAGAGCATAAGACATGTACTCCCCATCTTGTCTCTTGTGACCTAAGATTGCCACTTTTTGCAACTTGATTCTTTTAAGAACTTGCAATTTAATTTTGGACACCTTTGGGTAAACGTGCACTCTAGCTTTTGCTCATTTGTCTCATCAGGCCCCAACTGCTTTAGAGATAGTATACAAAAAGAATATTTATTAGGTCTTTAATATGATAGTGTTGTGGAGATCTCATGTACATACCGCCACCTGGCTAACTGCCCAAAGTTATAGAACTGGAAAGAACCTCCAGAGATACCAACTCTATGTGGTCAAAAATGAATACAAAAGCATATAAAGGTCACATCGGAACATAAGTAGAACTACTTACTACACTATGTCTATTGTCAAAGCTTCCATTCTGAAAACAATCAAACTTATAAAGGTTCTGCTTCCGCTGTCATACCAGCCACTCTCAATTAAAAGAGTAACCGTGAAAAGTGGGGAGTAATCATCCCGAAGATAGAGTTACCCAGAGCTCCTGAGTTCACCGCGTACAACCCGGCCTCCATGTTGACTCAGAGAAGTGTATTGGTAATATTGTCAAAATCGCGATAAACACTCAAGGACCTGAGTCTGAATTTCGGATTCCAAGCTAGGAACAATGAAAGAGGGATTGAGATCTGGAAGAAAAGCCGGCAACCGACTTACCGCAAGTCGTATAAATCTATAAAGCCTATAGTAATGATGGCCACGTAAGGCCTCTCACATTGAGAACATTACATATAAGGTTAAATGAAAGAGGAAGTGTGAGTCCTAGACACAGCAGAAAGACTAGCATTATAGTACTTGATGAGAGCGCACGAGTAATTTGTCGAGAGGCTCCTTTTACCCTGCCGGAGATATCTCGTTAGGAGCAAACATCTACTCTTGTATAGAGTCAGTCGGTATGATGTGGCGTTTCGCCTCGAAGGGACTCTATACTTTTGGAGAGAGAAGTACGTCTCCATCTATGATACCTTTCCTCACAAAAGAGGCGTAGTTGCTGTTTGGACGCCTTGAACATGTTCTAAAAAAGTTCTCAATTTCTTTATAATTGGTTGTGAAAGACAAAAACGATGGTTCCTGTTACATGCTAGTGTTAAAGAAGTTGACCCTTTCATAATTGGTGTGTTGTAATAATCCTATTTATATATGTTGATATCTCTCGCATGAATCCAATATATAGTCAACAGGTGATACGAGATTTGAAATATTTGTCCCAATCTAAAAGGACTTCCCAGTGTATAAGCAATCGACGCAAGCACGAACCAAAGACGTAGCTTTCAAACATTTTCTTATATTATATACTTATGAGTCATGGGCAATACACTAAAAACTCTATATGGTCATAAAAAATCATCATATCTTATAACATAACCTCACATATATAATCCTCACAATCACTGATTTTTGTGAATTTTCTTTCCAATCTTTTAAATACAAATAGTATCAAAGAAACAGGTTATATATAAATAGCCAACTGGAATAAATATAAGTTACCATTTATTAAGTACCCGGAGTATTATGAAAATTAAAAAGTTAAATTACCCTTATATCATAATGAACCCTTATAGTCATTATCCAATACATTATTTACTTTTTATTTATAGTTCTTTTTGTTAGGCATCAAAAACAAATGTCAGCCCACTACGTCGCAAAAGTTAATGCGTATTAAAGGCCGATTTTATTAAAAAATTTGAAAGAGGAGCGCTGCGAGAATAATAGATATGTGACAAGGATAAGATAGGAGTAGAACTATATATGTGAATCCGCGCTGGTACAAGTGGAGTAAAATGTGGCAGGGAGCGTTATCAGTGTGCGGACCTGGACTCTGTTTCGCGTTATAGCAACACATAATACTTGTATTTGTGTTGAGAGGACCGTTAGTCGAATGAAGTGTTTAGAGGTTAAAACGGCAACAGCATCAAGAATTAACAAGTATCACAAGTTCTTTGTATCATTGCGTATGCAGAGAGGTTGCATTTAGACTCGAGGAACCAACATAGATCAAAACTTTGAGTAATGGAATTGCCAAGGTAATAGTGGAGGTTGTTTCGGGATTGATTGGGTTAGTGGACCATGATTTTTCCTTAAGGATAATTGAGAACGTAGGTTAGATTGAATCGCTGGACAAATCCCTAAGAGGTAAGAAAGAGAGGAAAGACATGAGGAGAGCAAGAACGAAACTCCCTGTTTATAGCGTTTATGTGATATATTGAAAAGAGAGATAATAACATGATGACACCATAAAGCAATATAATGTCGTGGAAACAAGAGAGGGGAAAAAATAATTAAAATAAAACTGTTTTGATATAATGGTGTGTATATATAGCGTTTGGGAAGTGGAGACATGATGCAGTAGTTATAACTAACTTGATTACCAACTCTCTTATAATATTAGCTTACTTGAATGTTAATGAGATCATTAAGAATAGCGTTATACAAAGGATGGAATAACTTCCGTAAATAACTAATGAGGTTAGTGATTATTAATGAGTGTACGCTTGGCTAATATTGATTTGGCGTGTTTGAATTGAGTGAGAGGAGAGGAATGGGGGTATTGAGAGGGATATTAAATAAGCGAAATGATTTTGTCAGAATTTTTGAGTATGAGAATTGGTATTTAGTAAAGAAGGAGAGACGAGATACGGAAGATACTAAAGTGTTATAAATGAGAGTTGGTAGAGAGGATATAGTAAGAGACATGGTAGTGAATCATTCAATATTGAATAGATGATTGTAAAGTTTTGAAAACGGAGTACGTTCAAAGATTGTACTATGTACAAATTTGGGTTATAGGAACAGTTTAATAAAATATAACGTAGCAAGTGGAGGAATGTTATGAAAAGGAAAAATTGGATGAAGGTTTAAAACGTATCGACCGCAATTCCGACGGGCTGAAGTAAATAATGCAAAATGAACACAGTGTAGTAAAGTTAAGTCAAATTTGAGGAGAGAAGCTTGACATCCAAATTAGCAAAAGATCGTGGTAATTAGTTGTAAATGTAGAATATATAAAAGTGAAAAAGATTTAATATTAAATTTCTAATTAGTAATGTTACTGGTTCCCAAACAGTGACAATTGCACATAAAAATATACTTTCAACTCGCAAACAAAATTAGATAAAAATAAAACCTTATGTACCTATTATATTTTTCCAATTGATCCACATGAAGCCACATGTGATCCACATGAAGCCACATGTTCTCAAAAGTCAATATTTTTTATTCATGCTTTCTTAATTAACAAAGATACTAGAATCATGTACTTCATTATAAAGGTATTTTTCTCAAATGGTTGTAAATTGCATAATTGATTATATTCACCAAGTTAGGGTGTTAACAAAGAGTCTGGGAGGGTTATATAATAATTAATATAATTATAGTACATAGCAAGTAATATAAAGTTTAAACAAAATGATGGTAAGACATTTTAATTTTTAATAGTGTTTAATATAAGCTAAAGTTTTGCAAAAAAAAAAAAAAAAATTAAATAAAATTTTATTTCAATATCCTAATAATTCAGCAGCATTTATATCATTAAGGAGATAAGAAATAGTTATTAGGATCATTGTTCTCAATTGTTTCGTAACATTTGTAAAAATGTTTATGTTCTTTATGTATTGTAGTTATATATATATATATATATAGATACATAAATATATATATATATATATCAAAGAAGAATAGTTATATAGGCAGCAGCATATATATATATATATATATATATATATATATATATATATATATATATATATATATAATATATATATATATATATATATATATATATATATATATTGAAGAACTACTTTATCGTAGTAATTTATATTTATAATGTAAAATTGCCCTTGGATTTAAAAATTGTAATTTTATGAAATTCTTTAATTTTGTCACTTCAACAGTATAATTACAAAAAGCACTTAACTATATAATACATAATTAGCAGGCAAGCTTTCATCTCGTTACACGAGACCTCATCAGGCCAAAGGAAGCATTTTTCCTTGTTATGATCGCTTTTTAGGATTGTTCTAGTTGGTTAGTGATTGTATTGATTGAGTTGCTGAGATATTTGGAGGTTTTTAGGCATTCGTTGTTTATATAGTCCAATTTTGTTTCTCCGGGTTGTTTGTTGTAGTTATTATTTTTTTGAATATAAAATGATTCGAGTATCTTGCGATGGTTAATGTGGGTGATGTTTCTGATGGATTGATGTGATTGATATTGATATGGTGATCGAACACTCTTCTTGTGTGACGGATTTGCATTATATTTGGGGGTCT
Source organism: Trachelipus rathkii (assembly GCA_015478945.1). NCBI lineage: Eukaryota > Metazoa > Arthropoda > Malacostraca > Isopoda > Trachelipodidae > Trachelipus > Trachelipus rathkii. The sequence goes on along the minus strand of JABUQX010122566.1, from coordinate 2,261 downwards.
AAATATGTTTTTTAGCGTAATATTGTTGGATGGGATTAGAGTGATGTTGTTTGGGAGGTATTGTTTTGTTTCATGTAGGGGTATATTGGGAACAGGTAAGAAGGAGGAGGGTGTCTTTATTGAGGGGTTTGTGCTGTAAAATCTTTTTTTGGCTTTTATGTACGCTTTCGTTATGAAATAATCAACAAATCTCAATATCACCATAACCAGATCAGATAAAGGAAATCAAATTGTAATAATGGACAAAGATACCTATATAGAAAAATCAAATGCCCTCCTAACAGACAATAATACCTACACACTATTAAACAAGGATCCCACAAAAACATCCCAAAACAAATTTAATTCCTCCCTAAACATATATTAAAAGAACATAAACCACTAATCACCAACCTACAATCGTACATAAATTTCCCCTCACAATTCTACGGGTCCCGTAGAATTGGGTCATCCCCCTACGTCCCATTATCTCAAATATTAATAGTACAACTTACAAATTATCATCATGGTTAGCGCAACAACTGAAACCACTTATAAATAATATATCCACCTCCCACTTAAAGAATTCTGATGATTTCATTTCTCGCACCAGTCGCCTAAATTTCAATACCCACAAATTCCTTAGTTTTGATGCAATCTCCCTCTTCACGTCAATCCCTGTCCCACACACCTTATCCCCTAGAAAGATTCATCACTGAAAATAGCATTGATCTCCCCTTCCCCTTTCAACTCATAAAAGAACTCATCAACCTTTCACTACAGCACAATTTTTTCCACTTTAACGGTCACTTCTATAAACAAACCTCCGACCACAGCATGGGCTCACCCCTCTCCCCTCCTCAGTAATATTTATATGGAGCTCACTGTATGCTATCACATTTTACCATATCCTCTTCTAAACAAATAACACATAGCTCAGATATGTTGATGGCATTTTCGTCGCGTTGCCTCATAGCATCAATCCGCAAGACGTCCACACCCTTATAAACAATATACATCCATCCGTCCAATTTACAATAGAGGAATCATCCAATGACACATTACCCTTTCTTGATACGTTAGTTATATGGCAAAACAATCCCCAGGTACTCTATAGTATCTACAGAAAACCGACCTTTTCACCCAACTATATACACTGGTTATCCAACTACTCAAGAAATACAAAACTAGCAGTCCTATCCTCTCTATATCTCTGTGCCCTCCGCATATGCTCTCCCCCGTTTTTGCAAAAAAGAAACACAGCACATTCACAGAACTTTCACATTCCTTCTATATCCAGATTATTTCATAACGAAAGCATACTTAAAAGCCAAAAAAAGATTTTACAGCACGAACCCCCCAATAAAGACACCCTCCTTCTTCTTACCTGTTCCCAATATACCCCTACATGAAATAAAGCAATACATCCCAAACAACATCACTCTAATCCCATCCAACAATATTACGCTAAAAAGCATATTCAAACTCCGCAAATATAATGCAAATCCGTCACACAAATGCATTTACCACATTTCCTGTAAATTTTGCAATAGGACTTATATAAGAGAAACCTCAGATTTCACACGACGTAAATATCAACATTCAGCTGACCTGAGCACCGACAGTATCAATTCAGCATTAACACACCATAGAAGAGTGTTCGATCTCCATATCAATATCAATCACTTGCAATCCATCAGAAACATCACCCACACTAACCATCGCAAGATACTCGAATCCTTTTGTATTCAAAATATTAATAACTACAGCAAACAACCCGGAGAAAAAAAATTGGACTATATATACAACGAATGCCTAAAAACCTCCAAATATTTCAACAACTCAATCAAGACAATCACCAACCAACTAGAACAATACTAAAAAGCGATCTAAACAAGGAAGAATACATCCTTTGCCCCAATAAGGTCTCGTGTAATGAGATGAAAGCTTGCCTGCTAATTATGTATTATAGTTAAGTGCTTTTTGTAATTATACTGTTGAAGTGTCAAAATTAAAGAATTTCATAAAATTACCATCTTTAAATCCAAGGGCAATTTTACTTTATATATATATATATATATATATATATATATATATATATATCTATATATAACGCAAGATATATATATATATATATATATATATATATATATATATATATATATATACACATCACTATAAATATAAAAATAAATATTTATATATATATATATATATATATATATATATATATATATATATATATATATATATATATATATATATATATATATATATATATA
>JABUQX010122565.1:35000-48248 GCA_015478945.1 Trachelipus rathkii | reverse complement strand
TTAGTTGGGGAAGATAAACCTTTTTAAAGAAAAATTTTAACTTCTAAAATTACGCTTCTATTTTCTATTTTAAATATTTAATTAAAGATTGATTTCTGTTTTTCTTAATTTAACATTTAAATTATTTTTGGTTAATTCTTAAAAATTGAGTTTTTAACGTATGTTCAGCACTTTGAAAATAATGTGTGTTTCTGAAATTGCAATTTTCAAAAGCTAAAAGTGAATTTATTAATAGTTATAAGTGTGTCTTAAATTGACGGTTTTAATGATTTACATATTACTGTTTTATATACCCAAATATTTCATTTTTTATTCTTGAAAACCTGTTTTAATAAAAAATTAAATTATCTAAAATTACGCTTTTTCCCTTAAATTTCCAATATAAATATTTAGAACTTTTAAAGGTTAGTTTTTTTGGGACTTTCATATTTGGCAATTTTTTGGATTAATCTCTAAAAAATTCGAGTTTTTCGATAAAGGTATTTCAGGCCGTTGAAGAAAATCATGTGGTATCATGAAATTGCCCAATTTATTCACGCAAAAGCAGAAAAAAGAAGATTTAATTAAATGTCTTTAGGTTTGTACTGAAACGTATCACAAGGAGCAAATTGCCATCGAGCAAAAGATGACCAAATATTATTAAAAAGTCATGCAAAGTTATAATTAAAAAACTTACTTAAAATGTAACGCTTTTTCTTAAATTTTCGAATTACAAATTTAGAACTTAAAAAGTACGATTTTTTTCTTAAATTTTCACATTTGAACTTATTTGGTAATTCTTTTAAATTTAGTTTTTAACCGGTATTTTTCAGACATTTTGAAGTCTAATGGTGAATTCATTGAAGTGCAAATTTCAAAAAGCGAAAGCGAATTGTATTAATAGTTTAGTAGTGTCTGTTAAATTGACTTTTTTTAATTGAAATCTTCCATTATTTGGTTTATAATATTACCAATATTCCATTATGTTTGAAAAACCTGTTTTAAATAATAGGAATATTTAATTCTAAAATTTAAACGTTATTTCTTAAATTTTCACATACCAAATTTAAAATTTTTAAGAAAGTACGATTTTTTCCTTAATTTCAACATTTGATAAATTATTATGCCATTCATGTAAGAATTTGAAGTTTTTACAGGAGCTCCTTGCAAGCTTTGAAAAATGAAATGGTTTCATTGAAAATGAAAATTGCAAAAGCAGAAAAGCGAATTTCTAATAGTTTTAAGGGTGATTCTTATTTTGGACGTTTTTGTTAATGAATTGCAATAATTTGTTTTATTACCAAATATTCATTAGTTGTGAAAACCTTTGTGTTTATATAGAATCGTATAACTTCGTAATTTACGCTTTTATCTTAAATATTTCACACTTACGAATTTAGCACTCTATTGTACAAGTACCGATTTTTCTAAATTTCAACATTTGAAATTATTTTTGATTAAGAGTCAAATTGAGTTTTAGCGGTATTTTCAGCATTTTGGAAAAAATTAGATGTTTTTTCATTTGGGGAAATGCAATTTTCAACAAGCGAAAAAGTGATTTTTAATACTTTTAAAGTGGTCTTAAATTGACGGTTTTTTAATGAAATTTCGAATATTTGTTTTGTATTATCCAAATTATTTCATAGGTTGTGAACACAGCGCTTATAATAAAATAATTATAACTTCTAAAATTACGCTTTTCTTAAAATTTCACATTACAAATTTAGAACTCTTAAAAGTACGCCTTTTTCCTAAATTTCAACATTTGAAATAATTTGTTAAATCTTAAATTTAGAGTTTTGACCTTATTCCCATGTAAGAATTGGAAAAATCAATGAGTTTCATGGAGTGCAATTTTCAAAAAGCAGAAGAGCGAATTTATTAATTTTTTTTTATTAAAAATAAGAATTGACGTATTTTTTATATTCATTCATATTTGTTTTTATATACACAAAATATTTCAATTTCATTAATTGTTGAAACCTGTTTTAATAAAAATCTTAATATATGACCTTACTCTTTTTCTTAAAATTTTCACATTACAATTTGAACTCTTAAACGTTACGACTTTTCCTAAATTTCATCATTTTTGAAATTATTTGGTAACTTCTTAAAATTTTAGGTTTTTAACGCGGCTATTTTCGAGCAGTACATTGACAAATAATGTGTTTCATTGGAAAGCATTTTATAAAGCAGGCAACCGAATTTTTATAGTTTAGGTCTTAACCTTGAGCGTTTTTTAAGAGAAAATTTCAATATTGTTTGTTAGTATCCAAATATTTAATTAGTTGTAAAAACTTTTTAAATGTTAAATTTTTAACTTTCTAAAAAAAATTTTTTCCTAACTTTTCACATTACAAATTTAGAACTCCTTAAAGATCGATTTTTCTAAAATCTTTCACCATTTGAAATTATTGGTAAATTCTTAAAATTGGAGTTGTTTCTACGGGATTTTTCCAGATTTTGAAAAAATAAATGTGTATTCATTGAACGGCAATTTTAAAAAGGCAGGAAAACACAGATTTATATCCTTGATTGAAGGAAACATTAAAATGATTTCCTTGAGTCTGATTAAATTCGAATTTGTTTGTAATAAATATACCAATATTTTTAAATTTAATATTGTTGAAAAACTGTTTTAATCAAAAATTTTAATTCAACTTCTAAGAATTTACCGTCTTTTTCATTAAATTTTCATATTACCGAATTTAGACTTTTAAGTTACGATTTATTCCTACAATTTCAACAGTGTAAATTACTTTGGTAAACTCTTAAAATTGAGTTTTTAACCCGATATTCAGCAGCACTTTGGACAGGAAAAAATTTAATGAATGGTTCCCTCCGAATATAATTTCAAAAAGCTAAAAGTGAATTTATTAAAGTTATAGTGTGCTTAATTAGCAAGTTTTTAATTGAATTCAATATTTTGAATGAATTAATAAGGAAGCTGTTTTTTGGGTTTGTTTACTAGAGTATTAAAGAATTGAAATTTTAAATTACGCTTTTTCTTAAAATTATTAGATATTACAAATTTAGAACATCTAGAAAGTAAATACGTATTTTCTAGATTACAACTTTGAAATTATTTTTTGGTTAATTCTTAAAATTGAGTTTTTACGGTATTTTAAGCGCTTTGAAAATTATGAGTTCATTGAAATGCAATTTTCAAAAAGCTAGCAAAAAAGTGAATTTATTATAGTTTTAGGTGTTTTAAACTTGGAGGTCTTAATGGAATTTTAATATTTGTAATAAGCCCAAATATTTCATTAGTTTGGAAACCTGTTTTAATAAAAAAATTGTAATTCGAAAGATTAGCTTTTTTTTTCTTAAATTTTCACATAAAATTGACTTCGACTTTTTTCGTTTTTCTAATTCAACTTTTGAATTGATATGGAGACTTTGAATCTTAAATTAGTAGTTTGTAACGGTTTCTTCAAGGCATTTTTGAAAACATAATGTATATTCGTTGAATCTGCTATTTTCCCCACAATAGGCTGAAAAGTAATTTATCCTTAATAGTTTAGATGTCTGAATAAGACGTTTTTTTAAATGAAATTTCCAATATTTGTTTATATACCAAAGATTAAATGAAATGTGGTCCACTCTGATCTCAGAAACATTGATAAGTTGAAAAAATTACGACTTGTTTCTTAAATTTTTCACCATTCCAAAATTAAGAATTCTTAAAAGTACGGTTTTTCCTAAATTTTCACCATTTGGGATTAGTTAGGGATCTTAATAATTAATTTTTATAGGATATGTAATATCATTCCAAAAAAAATGCTCGGTTACATGTATTTTATACTTCAAAAAGCAGAAAGGCATTTAATTAATTGCTAATATAAGGTGTTTTTAAAAATTAGAAGGTTATTTAAATGAATATTCCGATATTGATGTTTGATATATTATACTTATGTAGTATGTATTGTAACTTTTTATTTAAAAAGAAAAAATAACATTAATTATAACATTTTCTTAACTTATTTACACTATTACAATGAGAACTTAAAAAGTAGTTTTTAGCAATTTTATAAATTTGAAATTATTTTAGTCAACTTTTAAAATTAGATTTCAAACATATTTTCGGCATTTGAAATAAAAAATCTGTTGTGTGAAATGCGATCTTTAGAAATTGCATAATTTCATTTTACATTATGCTTTTCGACCTTGATAGATTTTGATCATTTCTTTTATTGAAATTTGAATATATAGTTTTACTACGATTTAACAACTGTATTTTTAAAGAAAATAAAAGTAAACTTATAAATTACGTTTTCTTTAAATTTTGCTTTACGAATTGTAGATTCGAAAGTGAAGAGAATTATGAATATGGAGTAAAAAAGGTGATAAATTATTTTGATCATTCTCCATTGAGTATTAACGGCATTTTCAGCATTTTGAGAAATTATCTTGTGTTATGAATTGAATGGCCAATTGGAAAAAAAGCGATAAAATTGAATTTATTATTTAGGCTTTAGATGTTCTCAAATTGACTTTTTTTAATAAAAAAGCAACAATAATATTGTTTTTAAAGATAAATCCAAATGTTCACTTAGTTTAGAAAACCTGTTTTAATGAAAGAAAATTGTCTTCTCAAGTTCAAATTTTTTTGCCTATTAATTTTCACGATTTAAGCCCACAATTTAAAGCTCTTAAGAAGTACGTTGTTCGTAAAATTCTAACATTGAGAATTATATTGGTTAATTCTTAAAATTGAGTTTGTAAAGGTATTTCAGCATTTGAAAAATAAATGTGTTGCATTGAAATGCACATTTTCAAAACAAGCAGAAAAGAGAGATTATTAATTGTTTTAGGCGTCTTAAATTTCCTGTTTAATGCAAATTTCCATATTAAGTTTTTAATTATAATTAAATATAATTAAGTTTTTAAAACGTGTTTTTAATAAGAAAATATATAACTTCTAAAATTTACGCTTATTTTCTTAAATTTTCACAGTTACAAAATTCTAGAAACATCTCTAAAGTACGAATTTTGCCTAAACGTTTTCAACATCTTAAAAATATACTTTAAGGTAAACATCTTTAAAGTGAGTTCGTTTAACGGTATTTTCGCATTTGGAAAAGATAAATGGTTTTTCATTCCTGAACTGCCTATTTCACAAAAGCAGGGAAAGTGGAAACATTTAATTTAATAGGTTCATTAGGGGTTCTTAAATTTTGAACGTATCTTCTTAGATGCAAGAATTTCAATATTTGTTTTTATATTTGACATTTATATAGGTAATTCTTAAATTTGAGTTTTTAACGGTATTTTCAGGCATTTGGAAAGTGATTATGTGTTTCATGTAAATGCATTGTTTCAAAAGCAGGAAAAGCGAATTTATTAATAGTTTTAGGTGTCTTAAACTTAATCTTTTTTTAATGAATCATTCCTAATTTTGTTTTATATACCAAATACTCTTCATTAGTTGTGAAAACCTGTTTATAATAAAAATATTTTGCAGTACTTACAAATTATTCAATTAAAATTCAATTGTAATATAGAACTCTTAAAGGATACGATTTTTCCTAACATGCAACATTTGAAATTATTTGCGTGAAATCTTAAAATTGAGTTTTAGACGGTATTTTCAGATTTTAAAAAATTGTTGTTTCATTGATGTTTCAATCACAATAACAGATACATCATTTCATGCTTAATGTTTTAGGTCTTTAACCCCATATTATTTTGATAACGAAATGTTCCAATATTTGTTTTTATTATTACAATATGTTCATTAGTGTGAAAACCTGTTTAATAAAAAATCATTTAACTTTCATAAAATTACGCTTTTTCCTAATTTTCACATTACAATTGTTGAGAACCTCCGTTTAAAGTACGATTTTTCCTAAATTTCCAAATCTTGAACATATATGGATAAATCTTAAAATTCGAAGCGCTTATATTGAACAGTATTTTGTCAAGGCATTTTTGAAAAATAGATGTGTTTCATTGAAACGCAATTTCAAAAAGCAGAAAAGAGAATTTATTAATAGTTTTAAGTGTCTTAAATTGACGTTTTACATGACATTTCAATATTTGTTTTATATACACAAATATTTCATTAGGTGAAAACTGTTTTAATAAAAAAATTTAACTTCTAAAATACCGCTTTTTCTTAGAATTTTCAACTTACAAATTAGGAACATCTCCTAGGTACTATTTCCTAAATTTCAAGCTTTTAAAGAATTATTTGGTATTACTTAAAATTGAGGTTTTTAACGGTTATGTTTCAGGCATTTTAAAAAATAATGCTGCTTTAATTGAAATGCATTTCAAAAAAGCGAAGAACAGAGAACTTTGATTAATTGTATTAGGCTGTTCTTAAATTGAACGTTTTTCAATGAAATTTCATGATTCTGTTTACTGTATACCAATATTTCATGTAGTTGGTGAAAAACCTGTGTTAATAAAAAATTATTAACTTCTAAATTTACAGTTTTTCTTAATTCTTTAATTAAACATTACAAATTTAGGAACTCTTAAAAAAGATATTAACGATTTCCTAATTTACACTTGAAAAAAATTATTTAGCACATTCTTAAGTTGAGTTCTTAACGGGATTTTCAGCATTTTGAAAAAATTAGATGTGTTTCAATGAAATGCTATTTTCAAAAAAGCAGAAAAAGTAAAATTTATAATACGTTTTAGGTGTCATAATTTCTTTACTTTTTATAATGAATTTCAATAATATTGTTTATCATATTAAAATATTATAATTCACTATTTGTAGCGCAAAGACTGATCCTACTAAGAAATTCTAACTATCTAAATTGAGCGCCTAATGCTTAAAGTTTTCACAATTACGGTAATTTAGAAGTCTTAGAAGAGTCGGAGATTTTTCTAATTTCACATTTTGATATATATTTTGATAAATCTTAAATTGATTTTTACGGCTATTTATGATGTTATTCAAAATGAAATGTGTTTGTTTCATTGGAAAATGAAATCTTCAAAAAGACACAAAGCGAATTTATTAGTAGTTTTAGGGTCTTAAAATTATGCGGTTTTTTAATGAAATTTCAAATATGTTGTTATTATTATATAAAAAAAATATCTCTCATGTAGTTGTGAAAACCCTGTTTTAATAAAAAATTATTAACTTCTATAATTACGCTTTTTTCTTAACTTTTCACATTTACCAATTTAAGAACTCTTAAAAGTACGATTTTTCTAAATATAAGCATTTGAAATTTATTTTGGGTAATTCTTTAAAATTAGAGTTTTTTACTTTGGGATATTTTTTCAGCAATTTGAAAAGAAATGACTCCTAGTTCAATAAAATTGCGCTTATTAAAATGAACAAGAATATTCGATGACGCAATGTTTTAAAGGTTTGAGTTTTTTAAGTTGAAATTTTAAATATTCTAGTTTCAAACAAATGAGATGAATGCTTAACCTTTTGTTGTGAAAAACTGATTAATAAAAATTTTACTTCCCTTTAAATTACGCTTTTTTCTAATTTCAGTATTAGATAGTATTAGAACGTCTGAAAGTACGATTTTTTTCCTAATCTTCAACATTTAAAATAATTTGGTAAATCTTAAAAATTTGGGATTTGTTAACGGTATTTCCAGCACTTGAAAAAATTTATGTTGTATTCTTGAAAACTGCACTTTCAAAAAGCTATGCAAAAGGTGAATTTCTTAGATGATGTCTTAAATTGATTTTTTACATGAAATTTATCAATATGTCTTTTTAGCCAAATATAGTTCGATTAGTTGTTGAAACACTGTCTTTATAACTAACAGTTAATAACTTCTAACATTCACGCTTTCCTTAAATCTATCAATTTACAAATTTAGAACTCGTATAAAAAGTACGGATTTTTCCCTAAATTTTCATCATTGGGAATCTATCTTGCCTGTTAATCTTTAAGAATTGAAGTTTTTAAAGAGTTAATTCAAGCATTTTTTGAAAACCAAGAAGTGTCGTTCATTATGTTTATTTTTGATTGAAATACATTTATATAGATTTTAGGTTGAAATGCGGTAGTATTTTAAGGACCCAGATAATTCTATAGTTACATACAAATATTTCCATTAGTTGTGAAACCTGTTTTTATAAAAATTTTAAATTCTTAAATATACGCTTTTTCCTTTAAATATTCAATATTTAATAATTTAGAACTCTTAAAGTACGATTTTTGCCGTAAATTTCAACCATTAAACTTACTTTGGTAAATCTTAGATAAAATTGAGGTTTTTAAGACGCTGTATTTTCCAGCCACTTGCAAAAAATAATGGTGTTCATTGAAATGCGTAATTGTCAAAACGCGTTGAAAGTGAAATTTGATAATGAGTTATGATGATCTGTAAATTGACGTTTTTTACTGAAATTTCAATATTTGTATTTACATATACCAAAATATTCATTAAGTGTGAAAACCTTTTAAAAAAGTATTTAACTTCTAAAATTACGCTTTTGCTGAAATTTAAAAACCATTAGCCAAAATTTAGAAACTACTCCTTTACCGATTTTTTTCTTAAATTACATTTAAAATTATTTCTGGTTAATCTTAAAATTGAGTATTTTAAGGTATTTTCGCATTTTGAAAAAAAATAATGTGTCTCATTGAAATGCATTTTCAAAAGCAGAAAAGTGACTTTATTAGTAGTTTTAGGTGTCTTAAATTGACGCTTTTATAAAGAAATTTAATATTTGTGAAATATATACCAAATATTCATTAGTTGTGAAAAACTGTTTTATTAAAAATTTAACTTCTAAAATTACGCTTTTTTCTTAGAATTTTCACATTACAAATTTTAGACCCTTAAAGTCTACGAAGTTTTTCGCTAGAATTTCAACTTTGAAAATTTATTTGGCTAAATCTTTAAAATTGACGTTCTTAACGCGGTATTTTACCACACTTGAAAAATAATGTGCTTTCATTGACAATTGCCAAATTTCTAAAAAGATGAGAGAGCTGATTTGCTGACTAATAGTGTATAGAGGTTTATTAATTGATGCGTTTTTTAATGGAAATAATTCAGCTATAATATTTTTTCATCTCATTCACTTAAGTTTTGTGTGAATAAACCTGTTTTAAATAATAAAAAGTTTTAACTCTAATGAAATACGTAATTTAAAATATTTCGTTAAATTAACAAATTTTATCAGAACTCTTAAAAGTAACGATTTGTTCCTAAATTTCATCCATTTGAAATATGTTGTATAATTTCTTAAAATTGAGTTTTTAAAGGTATTTTCAGCATTTTTTTTGAAAAAAAGAATGTTGTTCAGTTGAAAATGAATTTCAAAGCAGAAAAGGAATTTATATAGTTTTAGGTGTCTGTAAATTGGACGTTTTAAAATTTCAATATTTGTTTTTATATACCAAATATATTTAATTAGTTGTGGAAACTGTTTTATTAATAAATCAAAATTATTACTCATTAATTACGGTTTTATTTTCTTAATTTCAATTACAAATTTATAGAACTTACTTAAAAGATTATTAGATAGAGGTTATTATTTCTCAAACTTTAGAAATTATTTGTTAATCTTAAAAATTAAGAAGTTGTTACGGTATTTTCATACAGCAACGTTGACAACAAAAAATAATGGATATTATTCGAAAATGCGCATTTGCAAAAGACTGAAAGGAATCTTTATAATAGTTTAATAGGTATTTACTATAAATTGCCGTAACCTCTATTACATAGGAAAAATCTCTCAATAATATTGTTTAACTAATAGACAAATATTTCTTAGCTGATTTGAAAACCCATGTTTTTAATAAAAAATTTATAAAAATTCTAATTACAGCTCCTTATCTTAAATTCACCAACTCGAATTCAATTTACTTCTACAGCTTTTATATATTCAACATTTTGAATTATTTGGTTAAATCTTAAAAAATTCGAGTTTAGTAAATCGTATTTTTCTCGCATTTTGAAGAAAAGTAATGGTTTCTTGAATTAGCACTTTATTAGAAAGCAGGAAAGAGAATTTATTAATTGGGTTTTAGGTGTCTTAAATTGATGCGTTTTTTTAATGAAATCTCAATATTTGTTTTTATATACCAAATAATATTTCATTAGTTGTGAAAACCTGATTTTATAAAAAATTTTAGACTTCGTAAAAACTTACGGAACTTTTTGCTCTAAATTTTCACATATAAAATTATTTTGACTCTTACAAGTACGATTTTTTCCTTAAATTTCAACATTGGAAATTATTGGAGAAGTAAGTCCCAAAATATGAGTTTTTAACAGGCCATTAGTTCAGCAATTTGAAAAAATGAATGTTTCATTGAAATGCAATTTCAAAAAGCCCAGAAAAAGCCCCTAAAAGGAGCCGTCGAAAGAGATAATAAAATTGGGACGTTTTTTTAAGAGAGAATTTTTGAATATTTGTTTTTTATATTACATATATTCTTAGTTTTTTTTTAAAAATTTGTTTTAATTAAAGAAAATTTAACTTCCCTAAAAATTACGCATTTTTCTATTCATGTATAATCTCTAAATATTGAGTTACGATTATTTCCTAAATTTCAGACACCTTTGAAACTTTGGTAATCTTTAAATTGAGTTCAACGCCCATTTTTTTTTTATATTTTTCAAGACACTTTTTGAAAAACACTGCTGTTTCCATTGTAACTGCATTATTGAACAAAAAAGACAGAAAAAGAATTTATATTAATTGTTATTTTTAGGTGTTCTATAAATTGACGATTTCAATTTAATGAAATTTCAATAGTTGTTTTTAAGTATACCAAATCATTTAATAGATAATCAGATTGGCTCGTTAGAAACTCTGTTTTAATACAAAAATGTTAAACTTCTCAAGATTACGCTTTTTTCCAATTCAAGAATTTTCACATTACAAAATATATAGAACCTTATAAAGTACGTTATTTCCTAAATTTCAACATCTTTAGAAATTATTTGGTAAAATCCTTAAAATTGAAGAAATCGATCTTTCAAGATTTGAAACAAAATAATGTGGTTTCATTTGAATAGTGGCAACCTTCTTTAAGAAAAGAGATTTATTAATTGTTTTAGGTGTCTTACAATTGCACGTTGTTTTCACAAAAATCGAGAAAGTCACTAAAAATCGCACAAAAAAATACCAGATATTTACCTCGTAGCTTGTAGCCTTGACAACCGTTAAAATTGAAATAAAAAAAAAATTTGTTAACTTTTTATTAAATTACGCTTTTTCTTAAGATTTTCAAAACACTTTACAAAATTTCTAGAACACTAAAAAGTACGATTTTTCCTAACCAGATATCTCACAATATTGACAATTTATTAAGCCATTCTTAAAATGAGTTATTTACAAGTGGCTTATTCGTCTCAGCATTTGAAAACAAAATTAATGTGGTATCACATTGGAAATCCCCTAGTTTCAAAAAAAAGCACGAAAAATAATACTATAAATAGGTCTTAGGCAAAAAATGTACTATATAAACGTGTCTTTTATCATCGGAAATGTTCAATATTCCTGTTATTTTATATACCAATAATTTCACTAGTAGTGAAAAACCATGTTGTTAATAAAAATTTTACTTCTAAAAATTACGCCTTTCATTTTCCTAAATATTTCACCCATTGAGCACAATTCATAGCAGAAACTCTAAGTAAGTAAATTTTACTTTGATTTCCCTAAATTTCAAAATTTGAAATATTTGGTTAATCTTAAAAATGCAGTTCTTTAACCGGTAACAACTTTTCAGCATTTCGAAAACAATAATTGATGTATCGTTCAGTCTGGGAAATCTGCAACTTTCACATAAAAGGCAGAAAAGCGCATTTATTAATAGTTATAGGTCTTAAATTGACCGTTTTTAATGAAAATATTCAAAGTAATTTGATTTTATAACTATACCCAATATTTCATTAGTTGTGAAAACCAATGTTTTAATAAAAATTTTACACTTTCTAAATTACAATGAATAATTTTATCAATTTTTCCATTACAACTCATTATGAACTCTTAAACCGAAGTACTATTTATCCTATTAATTTTCACACTATTTTTCGAACTATACGTTTAAGGTAATTCTTAAAATTGAGTTTTTTAAGCCCCGGGAGATTCAGCGCGTTGAAAAAGTGAATATGTGTTTACATTGAGCATGACCTTATCAAAAGCGCAGAGAAGCGAACTTTAGTTAGATAGTTTTAGGTGTCTTCAAATTCGTCACGTTTTTTTATGGAGAAATGTTAATACTATATGGCTTTGATAAATATTACGCCAAATATAATTCATATAATTTGTGAAAAAGACCTGTTGTAAGTAAAAATTTAAACGATCAAAAAATTACTACTAAAATTATCCGTGTGGATTCGAAGGTGAACTCTTAAAAAGCTTACGAGTTTTTCCTAGAAATTATCACAGATACCTAAATTAAGTTCGGTAAAATTCTCTAATTGACGTTTTAACGGTAATTTTACAGCCAGTTCGAAAAAAATAAATGCTTCGTGCAATATTGAAATCGCGATTATCAAACAAGCCGTGAAGTGAATTATATTAATCGTGTACATAGACACATCGTTCTTAATTGACGTTTATTGTAATAGGCATTGCCAAATGCTGATGCCCTCTTATATCACAAACTATCTTTTCTAGTGGGATTTGACAACATGTTCTTAATAAAAAGTTCTTAACTTCTAAAGCACGCTTTTTTTATATTGATCAATTCAAAATTTAGATTCCTAAAATTTGAAACAATTTTCTATGGGATTCAAGTTCGGGTTTCTACTCAGGTTCGCATGTTTGAGGTGTATCTCCACTTCTTCGAGATGCTTATGTAATCCCACGCCATGACAAAGCAATCTTCCAAAAGGACCATTGGAAAAATGTTGCAAGGGAAAATCTCTCTCCTGAACTTCTCTACTCTCGCATACGTCCGTCTGGCACATGTGAGAGTAAATAAATCCATTTTCCCATTGTTCTACTCATAGGCCTCTGCAGACTGAAATTAAAGATTACCGATGGTAGGCCGTCTAGTTGTCACCCCAGCATTTTGTAGACTTCTTCGACTGTGCTATCGGAAATGAGTAATATCTGACTCTACGGAGCAGGTTACGTTGTTAAACGCTCGTTTGGAACCGATCTCGCAAAAACTGTCACATGGGGAAATCGGTCATCCCACACCGAAGTAGCTCATGGTTGATCCTGACCACGTCTTCTATGGTTGTTTGCAAGTCCCCCTGAACTGACGGGGGATCCATACTATTGATTGCTTGACTCCGATTGGTTGACAGCTGAGCCACTTATCTCATGGAGAGACCTATTTCCAATACCTTTGAAAATTTGATCGGA
>JABUQX010122565.1:27500-30000 GCA_015478945.1 Trachelipus rathkii | reverse complement strand
ACCAAACATGAAGACACAAATTTAAGCAAGCAGGGAGCATCCCTTGAGCCCTCTTCGAAGTACGACAGCCCTCTATACCTGATAATGAGCATAAACCAAACGACCAAAATCTGGAAGTCACATTGGGGAAAAGATGGTTTTAAAACTTCTCTAAGTAACCTGACCAGGTCTACAGAGCGGGATCCAAGGTATGGTAGCTTTAAGTAGATTTTTTCCTTTGGTACATCGTACGATGGGATTTTTGGACGGAATAAATTAGTCAAGTAAGAGCCCAATGTCTTATCGAAAATAGTCTGAGGGAACAGATTTATTGTAAAGACTAATTTATTCCGTCTAAAAATGATAGAGTTGGATGATGGACATAATATTTAGTGTAATAGTAGCAAAATAATGTCAGGTTCTGGAAGTGTATTTGAGAGACGGTTATGTATTAGGCTGAGAATGCTTAGTTTTTCTTTTTCAATTTGTTCTTGGAAAAGGTGTGTAGGATATAAACATTTTGAAGTTGTTTTGGTTGTTTTTTATATTATTTGTAGGAGATATAATTGGTCACAAAGGTTCTTTTGTAAATATTTGAGATATGAATGGAAAAAGTGTATCTTTGCACCTTTGCACAAGAAACGTCAAGACATTTTCATTTTGCGTACCATTATTATTACTGCAACATGCACACATGTCACAAAAGCAATATAAATGCTATAAAAAGGAAAATAGGGATGGCATACCAGTAGTGGGATGGGAATATTAGAGGGTTACCAATCAGCATTCAGTATTCCGATTGCGTCACAGATCGACCAATCTCTACGCAGGATTTATTTCCCCCTTAATTTAGGAGATTTAATAACATCGTATCCACCTCAATCTTGGTACTCTATCACTGGTGGTGTTACCTCCTCAGAGACGAGGATTTGTGCTCCTGCACCCTCCCCCCAGTGGGATGCATGGCTCCCCAATGTAAGTTTTGGCTATATCAAGGTGGAAAATAAACTGCCGAAAGGAGTCGAAGAAGAAATCGGAGTAGGAAAAAGAGCCGGAGGCGGAGTAGGTTCATAGGCCGGAGCCGGAGCCGGAGCCGGAGCCGGAATTGAATCTTGAAATAAACATATAGTAGGACAAGTGAGGTGTCATTTTATATGTTTATAACCTCGTAGAACCCGATTTTGAGGGTTTCAAATTCCTATTGGAAGTCTGAAAGCCTCCTGGAAGGGGTTAAAGAAGAAAAAGGGCAAACGCACAGAGTGCTTAACGGAGGAAGATAGAAGAACGATAACGAACATCAAAAATGAAGTTTTACCCTTAAAATGAAAATTTTATGGGGAAATTCAAAAAATAATTAATTATTACTTAGATGATCACTATAGAAACCATATATTGTGCAAAATATGGATCTTAACACAAATAGCTTATTATTTATATGAACACTTTTTAAATAGCTCACTAACTATTTTTTTTTCGCCTATCTTTCATAATACATTGTTTATGTTAGCTTAACCAAACCTAACGTAGCTAAATATATTACTATAACAAGCACATAGCTTCTACCTCTCCTTCCTATTACTTTCTGTATCTTACCCTAATCAAAAATATCCTGATCTAACTTACTAATCTAACACACATAAGCATAAATAGCTTCTATCTGTCTTCCTTAATACATTTGTCTAACCAAACTTTAAACAACCTTACTGTTCACATGACTGTTATTTCTATAGCGTCATGTATAGGTATCCCGTTTTCGAAACATTGATGGTTAACATTTATATTATAATATATTTTCTTTTGAAAGCTAAAACATTTTATATTTTCACATATTTAATATCAACATATCGTTTTCTTTTGTATGCCATAACTTTAATATTTTCTTTTAATTTTTTATCATTTATATTTACATCGATATTTTATTTTGTTTTTCTTTTGTTTAATTTTTTTCATTTTTAAACTTTTATTATACATTTATATTTTGTTTTAAGTTTTTATTATTTCATAACTTTTATTTTACACATATTTTGTCTAAGGTTCTAATTTATTTTAAAGCTTATTTATTTTAAATTTTATTAATTTTTATTAAAATATTTATTAAGCATTTAATGATTTTACTAAAAATTTTATTCCTTTAATTAAAAATATCAATTGTCAATAAATTAATAAATCAAACCCGCAAAACCACAACCCTTTCCCCGTCCGTGATCCATTGACTAAGTGATTAAAGTCATATTTAAATATCATTATTTGTATAACAACAAAAAAGTGTTTTTCGTATGAACATAGCAGATAATTATTAAAAACATATTGTTTTTACTAAATCTTTCTTCTTTTTATTAAAAATATCAATTAATCAATAAATAAATCAAAACCGCGAAACCGCAACATTTCCATGTCCGTGATCAATTGATAAAGTGTTTAAAGTAATATTTTGGTATCATTTGGTACAAACAGGACATAAAAATATTTTTATTGTATGAAAAAGAAAACAAATTTTATAAAAAATATTTTATGTTTTTAC
>JABUQX010122565.1:12500-25000 GCA_015478945.1 Trachelipus rathkii | reverse complement strand
TTTATATTTATTATATTTTCTTTTAAATTGAAGCGTTTTATCTTTAGGCCAGTAGTGTAAAACCAAAAAAGTAGACGAATCGGAAATAATTGCTACAAAAGGATTTAATGTTTTAATGGGTTAATTTGTGGCCCAATATGACTATCATGGGTTTTTCCTTCCGGCGGAGTTGTGCTTAAGTGGTGGGGGATAAAAACGTACCCCCAAAAGGTATGTTTACGGTTCCATGGTTATATTCTAGAAGGACTCACACATCGAAACTATGTCCTACAACTTTTAATATTAGTGGACTCATGTCATTCTGCATTGAATGAGACCATGTGCATATTTTTTGGACCACCCGTTCCCATACTAGCAGTGGCATACAAATGAATGGCGGATGGTTTTTGGTAATATCATCTAAACCAGTGGTTCCCAACCTGGGCGATATCGCCCCCTTGTGGGCGATGAATTCGATTAGGTGGGCGTTAAGATCAAGGGGGTGATGAGGGGGGCGATGAGCTGATAAAATAAAATTATATTTATTTTTAATAAGAAAATTTAAGTTATTTCTTATACATACTATATATGTATATATATATGTATATATATATATATATATATATATATATATATATTTTTATATATATATATATATATATATATATATATATATATATATATATATATATATATATATATATATATATATCCCATAAAGTTAAAATGAGTGAAAAAAGAAAGTGTCGGCAATACTCGAATGAGTATCTTAAATATGGATTCATTCAATCCGTTAATAAAGAACAAATGCCATTTTGCTTATTGTGTGAAAAAAATTTCTCAAATGAAGCAATGAAGCCTTCAAGAATCGTAGAACATTTAAAAAGAATGCATTCTGACAAAATGGATAAAGATGTGGAATACTTTCGCAAAATGAACATTAATTTCAAAAATCGTACAAACATCAAAGGGATGTTTGCCAAGAAAACTACAGATTTAGAGATGTTTTATCTTAAAAAATTTCAAAGATGATTGCAAAATGTGGCAAATCACACAATATTGGTGAAACTCTTCTACTGCCAGTAATTAATGAAGTTTTGTATACAATGATTTGTCCAGGTAAAAGTGTTATAACAACCTCAATTCCTCTCAGTAATAACACAGTATCATCAAGAACAGATGAAATGGCAAAAGATATTGAAAACAAGCTATGTGACACTTTAAAAAAAGAGGAATTTTCTCTGCAACTCGATGAGCCATCTTTACGTGAAAATGAATCCTTGCTTATGGCATACGTCCGATATGTACGTTCTACTAAAGAAATTGTTGAAGAGTTTTACTGACAACAAATAGTCATAAAAGCTTATTAAAGTTAATACAAGAATACTACCAAAATATTCATGAGGTTAAGTCCATAATTCCATTAAATCACGGATGTAACTATGAAGTGAAGTTAGGAACACTTACACATTAAGATCACAGGTATGTAACCTTGTTTTGAAATCCTAATTAACATTTATTAAACATGTAACCCATGAAAGTAATCACTTCATTCCCTTTATAGTACTTACCCAATAAATCTCACTCTTTAATGACCTTATCTTTCGACAGCTATGCCACGAAAATGAAAAGAATTTTGAGCGTTTACGCTGCATACGGATGCATGATGGCTCAAATGGTAACTGCTGAATTGCTTCAATGTTCTTTACGATACTGTCCTAGAATTTCTAAATTCATTTGGTAAGAAATTGCATGATAATTTAAGAAATAAAAGGGTTGACATTGGGTATCTTTCAGATATTTTCACCAAAACTAAATGAAATCAATATCAAATTGCAGGGAAATAATATAAATCTTATTAAATCGAAGGAAATTATAACTTCTTTTATCAGAAAATTACCTTTTACAAAGACATCTTAGCTGGGAAAGATTTTCTGCAGTTTCCAAGTCTACAAGTTATACATAACAATGATAAGATATTAATTTTGGATACAGATATTGAATGGTATTGCTCACACTTGGACACTCTGAAAGAAGACTTTATTACAAGATTTAAAGATCTTTGTGATCTTGAAATACCTGATTGGGTCGTAAGTCCATTTCTTTATGATGCTTCTTCTATTCACCAAAATTTATGTGAAGAAATTATTGACTTACAAAATGATATCGAAGCTAAAATACATTTTAATCAAGTTGGTTATGCAGCATTTTGGTCCAAAAATGCAAACCAATTATCCTAAACTTTGCAGGAATTGAAATTATTGCTTTCCTTTCATCATATTTAGTGGAGAAAGGATTTAGTGCAGTATTGAAAATTTACTAAACAGTGAAATAAACTGAACATTAGTCAAAGAGGGAACTTACGACTTGATTGACCAACATTACTAAATAATGAAGACCTTTGCAAAAGATCCTCTAAGCCCAAGGTAGCCATTGTTTAGAAAAGTAAAATTACACAGCTACTCGTAATTCATTTTAATGCAATTTCTAATGTCTTTGAAATAAGTATATTATATATATATATATATATATATATATATATATATATATATGTATATATATATATATATATATATATATATATATATATATATATATATATATATATACATATATATATATATATATATATATATATATATATATATATATATATATATATATATATATATATATATATATAAATATATATATATATATATATATATATATATATATATATATATATATATATATATTATAAAAAAATTCCAAGGGATGTAAAGGATAAAGCTACAGTTAGCTGGAATGTGGGCGATATAATAAAAGGTTGGGAACTACTGATCTAAACTAACCTATCTATCAATGTATATATATATATATATATATATATATGTTGTATATATATATATATATATAGTTATATATATATATATATATATATATATATATATATATATATATATATATATATATGTGTTTTTTTCTTTCTGTGTGAGGTCCTGATAAGTTTTAGTGGGATATGGTCTGACATGACGATTGAGCAGACCCTAATGCGCTCGTTGAAAAGTTCCGGAGGGCTCAGTCAAGGTGGCGGCATTTCAGACAGCACTCTGAGTAGATGGATTCTGACCATGCCAACAGTTATTACAGTGACGCAGCAGCTTGAAGAGTTTTTTGGGGTATCACTCGCTACCTCGGAGCAACATGTTGATGCGAGGGATGCTAGAGTGCAGCTTGACAATGCAGACCTTCAAAAGTTTATTGAGTGGTTTCAATCCCATGATCCTTTCCCTGTCACTAATTTTGTTATGTCAATCAGCACAGGAATCGTTGGAGATGACTCAATCAACTGCCACAGAGCATTTGAAATTGGCAATTCCTCAATGCTCGCCCTGGTTGGTCAAACCTTTGACAACACCAAGTTTGTCCGAAAAAAAGAGTAATGCTTATATAAGGATTCAAATCTAAGGTGACCATTGATGGGGATGATGTACCAGTGAACTCTGAAACCATATTCCACCGGATAGCACTCCCCAAGAAATCCGATGAACAGCTTAAAGAATTCTTCCATTATGAGCTGGCACCGTATCCCCTCTCTCTGTTCGATGCAGTTGGAATGAGGAAGACTCCCAAGTCAGTGCTATATGACTTGTTCACACCACTGAATGAGGTATATCTGGAACTAGCAGCTTTTGTCATCGATGGTGGATTTCTTCTCCACCGGGTTGTGTAGAAGAATGGCGAAACATTCCAATTAATCCTAACCAAATACGTTGACTACCTAAGAAGACAGTACAACCGAAGTGCGAAAAGTGTGGTATTTGATGGCTACCCAGAAGACCTACCCACCAAAAGCTTCAAATCGGCTGAGCGGCTCCGCCGAAGCAAAAGACACACTACTCCTGAGGTCATCTTTACCGAGTTAATGGTGGTGACCATGACTCAGGAGCAATTCCTTTCCAACGACAAAAATAAAGCGCATCTCATTAGCTTCCTTACTGAGAGACTTGAAGGTGAAGGCTTCTCAGTAAAGCAAGCTAATGAAGACGCAGACCACCTGATTGTTGCCACGGCCCTTGAGGTATCACAGGAGCATGAGAAGGTTTTGGTAGTTGGTGAGGATACGAACCTTCTCATCATGCTCAGTGCCCTAGCCACACCAACAGCAAACATATATTTCTCAAAACCTGGAAGAGGTACAACCCCATCAAAATTATTTGGTCCCAACAGCTTCAAGCTGGCAGACAACATCAGAAGGCCATATTTCTCCACGCCATAAGTGGATGTGACACAACTTCAGCACTCTTCAACCAGGGCAAGAAGAAGGTGGTCAAGCTGTTGGTCGAAAATAAATGTCTTCTAGAAGAAATCAAACCTTTCTTCGAGCATGACAATGAAGCTGAAGCTATTGCCGAAGCTGGCCTACGATTTTTAACAACCCTCTACGGAGGTGGGGCAGGAGATACTTTAGATAAATTGCGATTCGACCTGTTTTCCAAAGCCCTCATGAAATCCAAATTCAACCTGGCATTCCTTCCACCAACATCCGTAGCAGCCCGCCAACATTGCTTGAGAACTTACCTACAAGTACAAATGTGGTTAGGACACCAGATGGATCCACTCCTCTGGGGATGGCAGGCTTCAAAGTTTGGTCTTCAACCCGTTCCTACTTCCACGGATCCAGCTCCACAGTCTCTTCTCTCCGCAATTTTCTGCAAATGCTACAAATGGTGTGCAGGTGGTTGTGTGTGTCGGAAGGCTGGGATTAAGTACTCATTGATTTGTGTCAACTGCAAGGGGAACTCATGCACTAACTCCCTCCAACCAGATAAAATTGACGAACCAGATCTTGACGAAGACATGGAATGCATATATGGGGCGACAAAATTTACAGACTTTGAGGAGCCGAGTGATGGGGCGACGGACTCCGAATCGGAAATTACAGCCTTTGAGGAGCCGACAGCCAAACGTCGACGTCTGTGAAATTTTTGTACCTACCTGTTTTTTCACCTTTTCATCTTCATACCTTTAACTACAATGTTTCTTATTATGAAATATATTCATCACTAATAATAATAAATTGATTTCAAGAATATATTAGACTTTAGGTTGAGCCGTACGGAAACTGGTGGTCCAAATAATTCAATTTTGGTCTCATCAAAAGCATAATTTATTCCTCTATAACTTTTGTAGGACAAATTTATTGATAGATGGGTTAGTTTAGATTATATTACCAAACACCATAAGTTAAAACGAAAGTTTTTCATAAATATGTAAAATTTTTCCAACTTTGATGATCACTAGTATGGGAACGGGTGGTCCAAAAAATATGTGCATGGTCTCATTCAATAAAGAATGACATGGTTCTATTAAAAGTTGTAAGGCATGGTTTCATATTGTGGAATCTTTTACGATATAACCGTAAAACAGCAAAATACCCCTTTGGGGGTACATTTTACCTACCACTTAAACACAATTCCGTGGGGTGGGGAAACCCAGAATAGTCCTATTGGGCAACAAATGAAGCTATTAAAACAATAAAACCTTTTGTAGCAATTATTTTCGATTTGGATTCTAAGTCTATTGGCCTATTTGTTATTTTTCTTTTAACTTTATCTAAAAATTTTAGTTTTAAGTTTTTTATTAAAATTTAACAACTAACATATAAATGTTAATTTAACATTAACATGGTAATATCGGACAAAGCCTAACAAAAATTTATCATATAATAACCTATCTAGCATACTGAACTACGAGTTACCTAACATTAAATTTTTACTTACCAACAGCTACTACATTGCATTATCTAACATTACTATACATAACCTAACAATAATGTCATAAACTTTAAAATATTTCATCAAAGATGACCTAAACTAATTACTGTATTTATAATTGTAGAGATGGATGTAACAATTTCAAGGACATTAGACGAACTTCTTTGGTACTATTTTAGTATTTTAGCACTTTTAGCATTCGAACGCTTTCATCGTAAATAATCTAATATATTTAAATACTTTTCATTAAAACTGATAACAAATATTTTGACATTTAATATTCAGATCTTATTTTAAGCAGCGGATCACTTTATATTTTCGCAATAATATCTAACAAAACCTTACAAATTTTATCAAAACCTAACATATCTATCATACTGAACTACGACTAAAAGCTAACATAACAAAGTTTTAACTTACCAATTTCTGCGAGCCTAACAATATCTGTCATTGTCTTACATACCTAATCTACCTAAAATACTAAACTGGTTATAACTGCTAACATTAACAAAGTTATATACCTATCAACGGTAACTATTTAGCATTACAGAACAAAACCTAACCTGACCCTACTTTATCTTTTCTATTATATCTATAACAAATCAATGCTAATTTAACGTTAACATTGTAATTTCTAACAAAGTCTAATAAATTTATCATAATCTAAACTGTCCAAAATATTGAACTATGAATAAAATCCTAACATAAAATTTTAACATATCAATATCTGTTTACATAGCAAAATCTAACAAAACTTTACATAACCTATCTAACCTACTAAACTATGAATAATTGCTAACGTTAGCAAAGTTCTCAACTTCAACGGTAACCAACCTAGCATTACCGAAAAATCTTAAACTAACTTAATCTCTACGTCATAACACAACTGTCCTGTCAGCCCTAACACATCTCTTTCAATGTCACCCCTTGTGTACAAATAATCATTTTACCAAAAGTAACCATGACACATGCCTCCTTCACTAGTATATTTAAAATATTGTTATAAGTGTAGGTAATTAAGCTAAAGGGCAGGTAAAAGATACGATGTTAGAATTGGCAGGTGAGTTGTGGTATGATATAAAGATTATGTTAGGTTAGTTGCCGTTGAAAGGTAGGGAGCTTTTGGTAAAGTTTGCCATTATTCATAGCTTAGTAGGCTAAATAGATCAGGTTATGTAAAGTATTGTTAGATTTTGCTATGTAAACAGATACTGATGTTAAAATTTTGTTATGTTAGCATTTATTCGCAGTTTAGTGTGCTGGATAGTTTAGATTATGAAAAATTTGGTACACTTGCTTAGTCATTACTATGTTAATGCTAAAATAGAATTGATATGTTATAGAAATAATAGAAAAAAAAACAAAGTGGGTTCAGGTTTAGCTTTGTTGGGTAATGTTAGATAGTTACGGTTGATAGGTGAGAACTTTGTTCATGTTATCACTTATTACCAGTTTACTATTTTTGATAAGTTAGGTTATGTAAGATAATGATAGATATTGTTTGGTATGGAGAAATTTGTAGGTTAAAACTTTGTTATGTTGGCTTTTAATCGTAGTTCAGTAATATAGATAGGTTAGGTAATAATAAATTTTGTATGGTTTTGTTAGATATTCTAGTTTAAATATAAAGTGAAACGTTTCTTAAAATAAGATGTGAATATTAAATGTGAAAATATATGTATATCAGTTTTAATGAAAAGTATTTAAATATATTAGATTATGTACGATGAAAGCAATAAAATGCTAAAAGTACTAAAATACTAAAATAGTACCAAAGACATCCGTCTAAGATCTCTGAAAATATTATATCCATATCTAGAATTATAAATACACTAATTGGGTTAGGTCATCTTTGATGAAATATTTTTGACATAATTGTTAGGTTGTATAAAGTAATGTAGGATAATGCAATGTTTTTAACTGTTGATAAGTAAAACATTATGTTAGCATTTACTCGTAGTTCAGAATGTTAGTTAGGTTAGGATGGGATAAATCTTTGTTAGGTTTTGTTCCATATTACTACGTTAATATTAAATTAACATTGATATGCTAGGTTTTAAATTTACAATAAAAATCTTAAAGCTTAAAAAAAAATTAGAGAATGTTAAAAGAAAAGTAACAAAAATAAAGAAAAAGAAAAAAGAAAACATGAAGGAAAATAGCAAAAACAATTTAAATGAAAATATATTGAATATAAATGTTTTAGATTACAAAAGAAAATGTAAATTACAACCCTCAGCGTTTAGAAAATGGGATATCAATTTAAAAATTTTGAGTGGGCCTACTATGCTTATGTAATGTTTAGGTGTGACGTAGATGACTTATTTTACCGATCATTATTTAGTTATATATTCTACCATTCAATGTAATAATAATAATAATAATAATAATAATAATAATAATAATAATAATAATAATAATAATAATAATAATTTAATATAATAATGATAATAAAAATAATAATAATAATAATAATAATAATAAAAATAATAATAATAAGAATAATAATAATAATAATAATAATAATAATAATAATAATACACAGACAGACCTTCGGTAAGTCTGCCAAGTGCTCGATCGACCCTAACTCATGTTAGGCCTAATCGAAAAATAATTATAGTAATAATAATAATAAAATAGTTAATAATAATAATAATAATAATAATAATAATAATACACACACAATAATAATAATAATAATAATAATAATAATAATAATAATAATAATAATAATAATAATAATTATAATAATAATAATAATAATAATAATAATAATAATAATAATAATAATAATAATAATAATAATAATAATCACACACACAATAAAAATAATTATAGTAATAATAATAATAATAATAATAATAATAATAATAATAATAATAATAATAATAATAATAATAATAATAATAATAATAATAATAATAATAATAATAATAATAATAATAATAATAATATGTTTGTGTCTGTTATTAATAATAAATTTTTATTACAGATTTTGTTTCTTTATGTAAAGTAATGCTAGGTATTGCTATGTTAACAGCTGATGGTTAGTTAAAACTTTGGTATGTTAGTATATATTCCTAGTTCAATGTGTTACTTAGGTTATGATATAATATATTTTTGTAAGGGTTTGCTTAATATTCCTATGCTATGTTAAATTAAGGGGAGGATACGGGTTGAAACATTAATATATTTTTTTTGATAAATAATACAACATTCTAAAGAGGAAAGAATGCTCTGCAATATTTGTTTAGATAAAACTTGCAAAATGGTGTTTGGATTTTGTGTACTTTCTTCCCAAATGTCATGTATTAGCATTTTAATCAGCAATTTTTTTTACAGTGAATTACTCTTGAACTACAAAAGATTTTTGCAAACGGATTTCACCAAACTACCACATATGTTTAATAAAATAACTCAAAAATAGAAGCATTATATGGTTATTTTTTATTTATTTATTTATTTATTTATTTTTTTTGTAAGATGACAACTTTTTTCTCCCTAAAATTAAAAAGTTATCAGAAACATACCAAAAGTTATTATATTTGGATGAATCATGCATCAAAATGTAGAGCAACGTATAGAAAATTGAAAACAAAAAAAGAAAAGTGTAAAATAGTGTTTGGATTTTTTGTTATACCTAGAAATAGTAGCTCAATGTAAAAAAAAAAAAATATGAGTAAAATGTCAAGAAGTTGAACTGTGAGAAGTGGCAAAACAGTTGGATATACAACAAAAATATGTTAGTGAAAATTGCGCATCTTACCGTATTCTACATGTCGTAAAAATTTAATTTTAATCCGATGAATAATAAAAAAGATATCTGCCATCAATTATTTGAGTTTCTCTTTTTTTTTTTATCTCTAATGGCAACTAAAAAATGAAAAATCGAGGGAACATTTTTTATTACGTATCCGATTATTACAAAATTTTGAGAGTGTATAATTGGGGAAGATATATATACATTTTTTTTGATAAATTTTTTGTATACCAAACTGTCTTACGCTTCATGGAAAATCCACCTTAAAAATTTTCTCGTGACTAAAGAGCCAAACCGTTGGCTTACAAAATTTATCTGGAATAAAATGTGTATATCGTCGAGTTATAAAATCTGGAAAAATTTCATTCATCAGATGATTGAATAATAAAATGTTACCTAAAATCAATCATTAAGAAAAATTTTTTGTCAACTCAAAAATGAAAAACCATGAAATCTATTTTATTATTTATACAATCAGTTTGAAATTTTCAGAGAATATTTAATTGGGGAAGGTACACATTTATGAATCAGCTAAAATTTTTGTATGCCCAACAGATTTGTCTGCTATTCATGGGAAACATTTCAGTTGTCGAATGTTTTCTATTGACCAGTTATAAAATTGTTAGGCATACAAAAACATTCTAAAATGAAAGATGTAGCAGTAAGCAGTCGAGTTATAAAAGCTGTAAAAATTACATTCTTATCAGATGGATAATAAAATATTGCATGACACCAATGACTAAACTTTTTTTTGGGAACAACTCAAAGGAAACGTCACGATTTCTTTTCTTTATTATTTATACCATCAGTTTGAAATTTGCAGAGAATATATAATCAAAGGTAAGCATTTTTGTTTAGATAAAATTTTGTATGTACAAAAGATCAATGCTGTCTATGGAAACATTCCCAAAGTTGTTTAAAGTTTTCTCGTGATCAGCAGCAAAACTGTTGGGCATACAAAAAATTAATCTAAATAAATGATGTGTATCTTGTAGAGTTACACAAGCTGTGAAAGTTTAATAATTGCAAAGATTAAAACTTACATGCCACCAATTCTAATTTTTGCCAACTCAAAAATAAAAAATCATGAATTTTTCAATTTTTTATAAGTCATGCAACGTAACTTTAAACTAATGTTTTCAGATGATGAAAGAGGACAAATTGTTAGGAATTGTAAAGCCGTGAGAGATCAAGCAAATTCTCTCACAACTAGCTTTTATTTCGCATTTAGCATCTTCTTCTATATATTTATTTATGAATTCAGATTTTGCAACTAAGATTCTAAACTTTATTTATTGAGAGTTGTTCTATATCTCACGATTCCGGTAAACTAAAATCAAAACTAGCTGTCAAATTCTTGTTTTTATGTTGAACTCTAGTTACGATTAGCTATCGTATCAATGTTAAGAAAATAATTATGAAATTAACTGTATCATCTAACAATCAAAGTTTTGCTGGTAGGGAAGATTAATAATGGAAAGGGCTGTGTGTCATGGTTTTGTCACTCCTTACTTTATAATTATGTTTAATTTATATTTATATGAGACTTGGCAGCATGTCTCTACCATAAATAACTTGCTAATTTGACTGCATTTTTATCAAAAAAAAAAAGTTCCAGGGCTAACATCAAGGTCCTTCAAAAGCCTTACCTTATATTTTCTGATTATTTTAAACTGTAGGTTATTCATAATTTGTAAATTGTTATAAACTGTTTAATTAAATTCAGTTTAAAAATAACTGGCCTAGTCATGCCTTATACAAAATGTTTTAATCTAGGCAAGAAATTCTATTCTTTCATAATGTTTCTGCTATCCTTGGTCTATTCCTAAGCTCTGCTTTCCATTTGCTCGCAAATGATTGAACGAGTTCTTTTTATATGTTGGATTCCAGCAAAATTCCGAAAAGAAATAAAAAAATAAGAAAACGAAAAAAAATTTTGGGTGTTTTTTTTTTTTTTTTAAAAAGGCTGCATCTCAATCTTCAGTGATAAATATAAATAGATTAAACGTTAATTAGCAGAAAGACTGTATTGCTGTCTGTTGATGGAGTTCCAAACATGTTTGATCGTATTATGGATTTTGTTATGGACAAGTTGAAAATCCTAAAACTGAAGTTACACACTCCATTCCATCATCATACATTATTTATTAGAGACATTTAGAACTCTTGCAGTGGGGAAAGCTGCCTTGAAGGTTATAAAAAGACAATGTTGCCAAAGGGCAAGGAAATGAATATGTGAGTTATTACTGAATTGCGTGATGATAGAAGGCTCTCATTCGATTTGGATTCATTTTATAACACAGAAGTTAGTTGGTTTGCAGCTGTTTTGAATCGAGTGAACCTCAGAACTGATATTAGCTTAATAAATGTTATTAGTTATATCTAGGTTTAAACGTTAAAAACACTCTCTATACGAAAATCATTGTATACAACTTGCAAGGATATGGAAAACATTTTCGTAATAAAGGATGGTCACCTTAATTTTAAATGAAAAAAAGGGAAAATAAATGAAAAGGACTCTGCAAACGAATATCCGAGAATATGAAATGTTTTTCAAATACTGACGTAATGATGTGAAAATAAATTCAACTAGACAATTTAGATTTCTAAAGCAGAGAAAAAGCATTAATTGTTTCACATTAGGGCAGAAAAGAAAATTAAAATCATACTCGTAACCATCCGAACTAACAACTACACTCAATAATTCGAGTAATTTTAAATACCAGAATATCCATAAATACATAAATTTGAGATATGATAAATATTATATATATAGGTTATATATATGCATATATATATATATATATATATATATATATATATATATATATATATATATATATATATATATATATATATATATATGGTAGGGTGTGTAAAAGGAGGGGTTTTAAAAGTTCACGTTGATAAAGTAAGGTTATGGTTATGAGTGAGGACATTCCTCGATGTGAAGTTATGTTAGATGGTGAACAACTGGAACAAGTGTCCGACTGTCTGAGTTT
>JABUQX010122565.1:5000-7500 GCA_015478945.1 Trachelipus rathkii | reverse complement strand
GTTTTTCAAGTCATAGAGAGTCTCACATCTTTACGAGTGTATAGATGGAATCAGGTAACGCAACAATTGATCAAAAATCGGTGATATATTACATGATATCTCCGATAAAAGGATGGTGAAGAATGTAAAGGTGATTTAGGTAGTGGGGCCCTTGGATGATCAGACTATGGTGGCAGATATGAAGATAAGAGGGGAGGGAAGAGTTAATGAGCAGAAGAGGGCAGTGATCAGAGTGAAGAAAGTTGGAAGAACAAGAAATGAGACGAAATTATGAATGGGAAATGGTGGAAACCCTAAGGAATGGAAGACTTGAAGGATTTTTATCAAAGAAGTGGGCAGAGAAAACTCTTTGCAGTATGGGTAGAGGTACTAGGAAGAGATATACACCATGGTGAAGAAGTGAAAAAGCAATTAAGGAAAAATCAGGGAAAATGAGGAAGTGGCTGAAGAAAAACAGCGGCAGCAAGGGAGGAATATGTACAGGTAAGGAATGAGGCAGAGAGAAAAAAGAGGAGGGCAAAAAAGATGGAGATGGAGAGAATGGCAGGGAGAAATAATGAGAGATGTGGGGCGAAGGAAGAAAAGCACAGATGGCGAAGGGTATAGAAAACTAAAAACTGTAACTAGAAAATATAAAAGATAGAATGAGAGACTTTGTAAGACCGGAAGAGAGAAATGAGATGGACTGAATACTACAAGATCTACAAATGAACATGAGAACAATATGTAAGAAGTTGCAGACTGACGAGGGAGGAGGAAGAGGGGGAGGAAGAAGGGAGAGATAACGGTAGAAGAATATGAAGAGGCTATAAAAAGGATGAATAAGGGTAAAGCCCCAGGAGAGGATGGAGTGGCTAGGAGTTGGTGGTGGAGGCCGAGAGGAGCTGAGAGGGAGAATCATCAGTTTGATGAACAAGTGTTGGAGAGAGGAAAAGATGCAAGGGGCAAAGCAATAATAATACTGATATATAAA
Organism: Trachelipus rathkii; assembly: GCA_015478945.1. NCBI lineage: Eukaryota > Metazoa > Arthropoda > Malacostraca > Isopoda > Trachelipodidae > Trachelipus > Trachelipus rathkii. Next base: position 6,527 of record JABUQX010122565.1, on the reverse strand, counting down.
GGTTAAGGAGATGCTGGAAGGTAATAAATATAGAGGTATTTCACTGATGGACCATCTAACGAAAATAAGAAAGAATATTGGAGAGGAGGCTGAGAGAAGGTAGAAGAGAACAAAGGGGAAGGTAGATGGGAACGATTTGACCTCTTATCTACTAGGAATGGTCTTGGGAGAAGATGCTAGAATATGGCAAGAGATTCTTTATAGTTCATCGACCTGCAAAAGGCATTTGATCTGGTGAAGTTACACAGGAAAGCCTGGAGAGCTATGGAGAGGAATTATGGAGTGAGGGGTGGATTAAAGAAGGCAATAGAAAGTATATATGAGAAATGCAGTTGTAAAGTTAACTGAGTGCCAGAACGATAGATGGTTTGAGGAAACAGGAGTGAAGTAGGAGTGTTTTATCGTCATCATGTTTATATTATATTTTAGACGTAAGATAAGGAAAGTGGGAGGGAGATTGGGAGAATTTGAGGGACAGGCCGAAGACAAGTGTGGACGATCTGATATGTTGAGCGGGAGAGAGGAGACAACACCTGGGGAGGTGGTGGAGCTGTTTGGTGGAGGAGTTGGAGGAAGTAGGGATGAGGATGAACGTACAGAAGACAGAGATATTAATGTTGTCTGAAGGGAAATGAGGAGGAGATGAGGATGGTGGTGAGAGGGAGTGAGGTGAAGGCGGTAAATACTTGCAATTATCTCGGAGGATGTCTGAGAGGAGAAGAGGGAGGAAGAGGAGAGATTTAAGAATGGAAAAGTATGGATTATATGAAAGTGGTATACCCTATGATGAAAGATAAAAACATCGGAATAGATGTTAAAAATGATTTTTAAAGTATTCTGACCTGACGCTGCTGTACGGAGCGGAAACATGGACAAATAAATTAGAGAGGAGAGAAATACATGGTGAGATGAGGGTATAAGAATCATGATCAAAAGAGTAGGAGAGATGAGAATAAGGAATGAAAAAAACAATTAGAGAAGATATAAGGGGTGAAGTAAGATGATACTGAAGATGGATGTGGGAGATTGAGATGGTGGGGAAATCTGGAGAGGATGGAGCAGGACAGAATACCGAAAAGAAGATGGGAAGGGACACCAGAGGGCAGAAGACCAAGGGGAAGACCAAGAAGAGATGGGCGGAGTCAGTGGAGGACTCTGGAAAGATGTCAGCTATCAAAATGAGAGTGCTAAAGAGAAGAGGAATAGTTCAGCAGAGGGATATCTGGAGAAAGACGCTTGCGCGGCTAACAGGATGAAGAATCCTTCCTGGGAGAGGAAAAAGAAAAGAAAGAAAATATATATATATATATATATATATATATATATATATATATATATATAAATATATATATATATATATATATATATATATATATATATATATATATATATATATATATATATATATATATATATATATATATATATATATATATATGCTTTAGGTGAATTTTTTTGCCTATGGAAATTAGTGGTTAAGAGGCCCTGTCTGTAAACCAAGATAGAGCATACAATATTAAAATTAAA